>JACXGJ010007549.1:0-30155 GCA_016801105.1 Esox niger | reverse complement strand
CATTATTGTAAATGGCAAGACTTTCAACTTGGCTGGGTGTAAATATTGTAACTACTATTATTATAACTTTGTAACTGCTAATGGCGTGGAGCCATTCTTCCTATGAGAAGCCATCAGTAGTAGATCGTCTGAATACCGATGCTCGGGCATAATGAGTTTTAGACAGAGGTTGTGGGGCAGGCTGGTGTTGGTTGGCAACTCGTAGCCTAGGATGCCCACCTCTTTGTTGGGTATCCAAGGACGCGTCTTGTTGTTCTTGATCTGGGCGGCCAAACGAAGCTGGAGAAGCTGACCCCCAAAGCAGTCCTCTACAAGCCTCTCCTGGGCCCGGTGGAGAAGATTCAACTCACGCGCCACAACTTCCGGGCCCAAGACAGCTAGCTGGCGCCACAGCGAAGCATTGAAATGGTCGTAGAGACCGGCATCCAGGGCATTCCATGCACGGACCTTGGCACGAAGGGCAGGAGAGAGTATGTGCCTGGAGCTGGGTGTCCGCATGTTATGCTTGACGTAGAGAATATCCTCCACATCCCAGGAGAGTAGGTGACGAAGGATGATGAGTGACTCGTCAAAGTGCTCCGTGATCATCACCAAAGAGAAGACATGCTCAATTTCCGCGAAAAAGGCCCGTGCGTACTCATCCACATCCTCCTCCAGGTGATCCTTATCCCCACCCAAGTCGAAGGTTAGTGTGTTTCGGGCGTACATCGAGTTGTCGTCGTCGGGGCGATAGTACCTCCAAGGATTGTCCAAAAACGCTTCAAGTGATCCATTGGGCACTCTTTTAAAACTCTCACAGATCTCGGTATAATAACTAAAAAGAGACTCAAACATGGATCCTGGCTCCCGTAATATAGTGACATATATAGTATTGGTGGGCATGAGCCGTCGCAGCTCGGCGAGATTGAAGCGCATGTGGCTGGTGATCATGTTCGGCTGCAGCGTGTGCTGGTGGACGAAATGTGTGCTGAAGTTGCGGGGGTAGCAGAACTGGTAAAAATCACAGGCTTTGTTGGGCATCGCCACTGTCAGGTTGTTTCGTTCCGCGAAGCGGTGCAGCAGATTCTGCACAGTGCTACTGGCGGTCTTGTGTGTTTTCAGGAAGGCCACGTTGGTGTGTTTTGGCCTGAGAGAGGAACACCTGTGACTGTAAATAGATGAGCAGCCCATGGGAAAGGCACGGTTTGGTTTCATCATGCTGAGAGAGTGAGAGAGAGATTATTTATTTAAAAAGTGCCATATATTTAGGTAAACTAAGAACAGTTTTTATTAGTAATAGTAAGTTCCTGTTCAGTCGGTCACTTGGAATGAAACCTATATGGGGAATGATCAGATCTAGTCTATAACCTGTAAATGGTAGGTCTTGCCTATCCACGTGATAAAAATAACATCCTGTCTGGTTCCTGCCATCTTATTCACTGAATCAAATGTATTTATAAAGCCCCGTTTACATCAGCAGTTGTCACAAAGCGCTTTTACAGCACACCCAGCCTGAAAATCCCAAAAGAAAGCCTGAAAACCCAAGGAGCAAGCAATAGCGTTGAAGGACAAACTCCTGAAGAGGGGTCAACAATTTGGAAGAAACCCAGAGAGGAACCAGTCTCGTAAGGGTGACCTGTCCATTTTTAGCTGTGCCGGGTGAACATTTTAAGAGTACAAGATGTAATAATTAATGAATGCATCTGAGCTGTGTCCAGAGTCTATTAAACCAGATGAACAAGGGCAGGGATAACCAGGGGGTGGGAGGGATTGGTCAGCAAAATGGCAGCTGGAATCGTCAAGAATCGTCTTGATCTGCAACAGAACCAGGAGAACTTTGGACAGGGAAGGCAACAAGCCTTTAGAGCCTGGTTCTCAGGATGTGTGGGCCAGAACATTAGGTTCTCCCAAGTTTAAACTGACGTGACGGGGTGGCAAGGCGTATTGTGTTAGATATATCATATTTTTATTTTCTATGTATAAAGAAATATGTGTATGTATGTATATGCAGTATGAAGCTAGATATTAATGCATTGGAGTATTACTGTTAATATGTAGCCTCACTGGGAAATAAATTAATTCGACAAAATTCGAACTTGGTCACTCAAATTAGTGCTGAGACTAGCTTTCCGCCAGTCTATTGGCTATTGAATTTCCAAGGATAAACTCCAAGATTTGACAAAATAATAAAAGAGTGTGTCATGGCACACTCTTTGTATATGCTAATGAATTTCTAATGATAAACTAAACAAATTGCGAAAATATTTCTAAAAACTAAAACCCGGAGATTGTAGCCCATCATCCCCCGAGTTGGAATATTGCACTTTTGTTGTCATGGCACAATCTTTGTAGATGCCATTGAATTTCTAATGATAAACAAAACATTGCTAAACATTTTGAAAAAGCTGAAAGCCACAGATTGAAGCCCATCACCCCACGTGTCCGAATTTAACACTTGTGTTGTCATGGCACACGTTCTATAGACGCTGTTAAATTTTAGTATGATTGCAAAAAAAGTATTTTAGATAAACAAGAAAATATAGAAAATATTTGATTGGTACATTGAAAAGTGTGGACTGTATTTCACCTTCACCTGATCAAGACCACATACTTTTCGTTGTCCAAAATTAGTTGGTTTTGACGGGCGAATATGAATGTCCCCTGAATGTCCTTTGTAAAACTAACTTTACCTGGCTCCGGCAAAGTAGACCTTTCATTATATATTATTCAGTGTAATCCATTTGATGAGTTACAGATATGAAGCTGAATGTTCGGAAAAATAATAAACAAAAATTCATAGAGAGACGATAGGATGTTTGACATGTTGTTTCTCTCTTAAGGAAAAAGAGTAACGTGCAGCCTAATATTCATGAATTGTTGTGGATATTGATTGTATTATTTTTAAGTAACAATAATTTAATAATAATAATATAATCGATTATAAAGCTCATATTAAAAAATTAAAATCCATACACGCAGAATAACTTTGTACGTGCAGAATTGAGATCCACAAACGTTTTTCATGTATTAATGTGTAAAATGCAATCCGTACGAGTGGAATTAAATGGTGTAACTGCCGAATTGAGATCCACAAATGTGTTTCATGTATTTGTAAATCTTTGTTATTTATGGGGATTTTGTGTTTTTTGTGTTCACAGATATTACATTAACGTACGAATTGTCGATGTGCTAATACCTATTTTAAATCTATGAATGGGGGTCAGCTTCTCGGCTGTTCCATAAAGATGAGACTTTATTCCTCCACGCAACTCAGGCAAAGCTGCAGGTCGATACCTGAGCTAAATGTATGTTCAAGGACTAATATGAATTCTGCAAGAGACGTGTAAAACTACGCTGCCAGCGAATGAACGAAACAGTCATTCAAATGATCGATTACATTGAAGGAGTCAGTCGTGCGCGTGTCTTTTTAACAAAACCTCTTTCTACGTTGCCATTTAAATATGTGTGTGTTATCAATAATTAATTATCAACATTCATTATTCAACATGTGTCCAATTTTTTGGATATATTCAAAATTAAATATTTAAATAATTATTTAAATAAAAACATAATTTTAACTGTTCAATTATTATGAATTTTTATAATGCCCCTGGTATGATATTTCATTATAATATATTGTATGTCTCTTTTTTTCATCACAAGATTTATTTCATAATATCCTGACCTATTTTCATAATTTCATGGTATTTCTTGGTATTTCATGTTTTTATGGTTAATTTCAACATTTGATGACAAATGTCAACATTTAATGCTGTATTTCATTGAGTGATTCACGATCACCCGGTATTTAAGTGGGTGATCATGATAAGCTAACCCAGCCACTAATAGGCTAACCCAGCCACTAATAGGCTAACCCAGCGACACTAGCTCAACCAATTGTTTTTTACTGTACTACTAGAGTAAAGTAAAAAAGACCAGTCAAAATCCGCAGTTAATGTTTTGAATAATATTTTTTTTACTAAATGTATCCAATTTCCTGAGGGATCCCCATTTAAACTTTCTTTCCGGTCTGTCTATCAGTTGTCTCATTAGAGACTTGTAATGTCCTTATGCTTTAGTCAAAAGTGGAATTTTTTGACCAACATAGAAGTGTGGATGTAACCGGTTCCACTGCAGTGTGAGAGGCTGATCAGTGCAGTCATTGCACACAACCAACTATTATAGTTGTAAACTGGCAAAACACATTTTACATGGGGTCACTGGAGGGTTACTGGATCTTTTATCCTAAAATCCACATGCCATTGTCTAGGTTGTAATCTTAATCTTAACGAAGATGAAGGAACAAATCTTGTCATATCATCAGTATTGTCAGCAAAAGATAAGGAGATCAAAAGATCTTTGTGCATTTGTGTGTGTGTGTGCGTGTGTGTGTGTGTGTGCCTTGTGTGGTAATGCCTAACAATTCATTACAAGGGAGGACATTTTGACGGTCCTCCGTTATATATATTGAACAAAATTATGAACCCAACACTTTGGTTTTGCCTCCATTCATCATGAGCTAAAACTCAAAGATCTATGTCTTTCTCTATGTACACAAAATACCTATTTCTCTCACATATTGTTCACAAATCTGCCTATATTATATTTTGAGAGGCCTTTTGTGTACATAGAGACAGTCATAGAGTTCAGCTCATGATGAATGGGGGCAAAAACAAAAGTGTAAATAGCTTTGTTCAGGCTTGGGGTTATGATGAGGTTTTAGGGGTTAAGGTTGGGGTTATTATGAGGTTTTAGGGGTTAAGGTTAGGGTTGGGTTGGAAGTAAAACGAGAGTGTGTGTGTGCGTGAGTGCGTGAGTGTGTGTGTGCACATGTTTGTGCGCATTGGCATGCCTGTATATGGATATCCCATAGTACATCTGCAGGACAGCACTGACAGTCACAAAAATTGCCACCAATCCCAGGAATAGTTTTCTCATTGTTGAATCACTGGAACTGACGAAACAGAGGGAGAAGGGTGCAAAAGTTGTAAGAGGAGAGAGAATAGCACCCAATAGAAATTTGCGGTCAACAAACATCCAACCAACCTGAACAACCTGAAGCAAATTTGCCAAGATGGACCAAAATAACCGTGACACTGTTCAAGGCTGGTACATGCAGAACACACAACACAAACACAATTAAAACAAACATTTAATTAAATCTATATCATTTGTCAGGGAAATTAACTTTACGCTGTCTGGCTGTGACTGTGGGAGTTTGGATCTCCTTTGTTTAAATCTTTCACTAGTGAAAAATGTAACAATGTCTCGCTGTACCACATGTCATGAGGACAGGATTATGGGGTCTTGTGTTATAGCTGCCCCTGCTCATTCCTGATTGATTTAGGGTTTTAGACAGATCTCATGTAGTTGACCTAATGACTGTCATTTCATAAAATATGAAAACGTTTCCTTACCTATCTCAGTAGTTCTGCTTGCTCTGGGAAAGACGGCTGACGTTTCAAAACAAACTGTCATAAACGTATCCATAAATGGAAAAGTAAATACGCTGCCAGAGGAATCCTGGCATAGTTATAATTTCAAGAAGGGGTCAAAGACCTGACGAAAATCTAAGATTTCGGATCAAGTGAATAGAGGACAAAATAATTGAAGGATGGTATTGATTCTGTTAGTTGAGAACAGGTAGAGCTAGAGACTGGAATCTGCCCCCCCCACCCCAGAAAGGTGGAGACTAGATCTCTAGTCGTTCTGGATCAGTGTTGTACACAGCTATAAACAGCTGAAAGTAGAACATGTTTGATCATCGTGAATATATTTCAGAAATATCCTATAGATTGCAACATAGTTTTTTATTTACACATGAATTGCTTGTTTTCTTTTTCTACTGATGAGATTATTTTGTCCAGCATACAGCTTAATTAAGAATACTTAGCATACACCCCACTTCAAAGATCTTTCCGGTTTCGTTCTGAAAATGTACTTTCTTAGCAACGTCCATCAAAGTGTATGCTACAATGGCCAAGTACAGAAGGGCTTCAAACGGTGTTGAGGAATCTCTGAAATCCCAATGATTACTGAAATGTAAATCAGTAACGTTTGGAATCGCTGGTGGATTTGAACTTCTGCCAAGATTGGGGAGACATGAGGGCGTGACAGCCTGCTGAAGACATTAAAAGACACACAAACATGAGAATTAAGGAAAACTTCCAGCGTCAGCTATGACTCTGCCTTGCTTGTGGACTGATCTGCCATCCTGAAACAGACAACTGGTACTTGCTTTAGTTCTTAAGCTTATGGGGAAGGCTGATGGGCATCATCAGTAGAACTGCCCACCGGTACTGCCTGAGGTCCGTCTGGCAGCCATCCAATATAGAAAGAGCCTTTCTTTTGTTTTGGGGAAAGGGCAAAAAAAAAGCTTTTCAAAAAGTTTATAAGCGCAGCGTGGGTGGGTTGGTCTGTGTTCTTATTTCATTGTTTAGTTAAGGTCACTGTGTAGTTAGGAACTCCCCTTACCTGGTCAATAACGTCTTCTATAATAACTCCCTTTCCCTGGATAATAACATCTTCAATAGGAACTCCCTTTACCTGGATAATAACATCTTCAATAGGAACTCCCTTTACCTGGATAATAACATCTTCAATAGGATCTCCCTTTACCTGGTCAATAACATCTTCATTAGGAACCCTGTTGACCTGGTCAATAACGTTCATTAAAAGAAGTGAAATGTCATAAGGCACAATGTAATTTTTTTGCACAATTTCACACAAAATGAATAAACTGTGCTTACATTATAGCTGAGGCTTGACACGAACAAACAAAAAAACGAAATTAAATTGTTCATTCTTAAGCGTTATTTCTTCTTAATCGACAAAAACGGATTTGTTAATTTGATGTTTCTGCATGTTTCATTAATCACAGTGGAATTTAAATCACATGACTGAAGTTGTAGTGTACCCCAGAGTTGACAGGTTTAATGATCGCCTTGCAAAAGTCACTATTTGAGTTTCGTCAGTGGGGTTACTATGGAGGACATGCCAAGCAAGTGTGTAGAGCAGACAGACTGTTTTATGGGAGTCACAGGTCATGTCATGCATACTTATTCTACCTTGCATATTTCTATCCGAACGTTCTAAAACATTGCATCCTGCTGAACGCACCCCTGGTCCAATGGCCCCACCCTATTCAATTCCCTATTTAAATGCAGTCACTTGCCAATTTTGATTTCTTGGTAGTAATATACATTTTTCTTGTATGTAAGAACTTTTGCACACATCTAATTTTGTAGCATATCAGATATTTTCTTGCTCAGTGTGATTTCTGAAAATGTGCTTGGTGCTGCTGGAACAACAAAGAAAACAACTGCTTTTGAACATGCAGACAAAAAATCCTATATGCACACCTGTTGAAAACCCCAGATAGATGAATATTGAAGAAAGATAGTGCTCACCTTAATCTTACCCTACATGTTTTTCCAATTTCACTTTACAGATATGGAAGGAAACGCGTCAATAGCGCATCAACCCTTTGGCACGGGCCCTCATGGCCCCAATCCAACCCCAGCCCATGGACCTCAGCCAGGTCAAGGCCCCAGAAACCCTGGTCATCCTGGATCTTATGGAGCTCCACGCCCTGAGGACCAGAGCAGCGTTCCTCAGCCCCCACACCACCACCAAAACCAGCAGCAAGTAAGAGTTTCCGGCAAGTACAAGTGGCGAATTCCCCCAATGCTACAACCCCACAATGCTAGCAGTTAACTGCCAATCAAACCACACACCTGTCAAGCATTAACACCACATGTAAACTAATATGTACTCCTCAGTGTTGTTGGGGGAAGGTGGACTAAAATGAGGGACAGGATGGTTTGTGGAAATGTACTTTGTTATAGGACCTCTGTTTGAGCAGTGGTCGTTCTGGACGGAGTTTCTGTGTCTTGCCGGTGTTAATTCTGCCTGAAGGGGTACGTGAAACGTTGTGTTGCGTTCACCGGTCTGTATCCGTGTTCCCTTCCATCAGCAACACCAGCCCCATCACCACATCCAGCACAGCAGACCCTTCTTCTACGTGCAGCCCTCCCAGTTATACCCCCCTCCTCCTCTGACCTACCAGTGGCCAATGCCCGCGCCCTACAATCCTTACTGTGGCTACCCCGGACTGGGTGAGTATCATGGGGGCACCCCAGTGGCAGGCGGGCATGGACCCAGTCCGGCACAGCAGAGTCTCCTTTAATTCTGCATAGTACCTCCTTGGGAAAACCACGCCAATGTCGTCACGACGAATAGGGATGTGACCTAGAGAAGGTCATGACCCGGTATTTACAGCACTACGCCCAGAATCCAGTGTGCAATTAATGTACCATCGGAGGGGGGGGGGGGGTCTGGAGCAGTCAGAATGGGCGGTGTGGTAACTGCTGGGGGGTGGCCTATATGAATCAGTAATTGCCACAACGTTCTGAAATGTTACCTGGTGTAGTGTGTTATTCTTACTGATTGGTATGCTCATTGGGGACCCCAAAGGCTCTCAATCAATATATATCTCACAGACATACCGTGGCCTGGCTCAGAGATTAGCTGATGCAACGTCTGTTTTGTTTTCATTCAGCGCTTAAAGGAGAAACGCTACACAATAATGATCATTTAATCATAGTTGGAAGGACACTGCTTAGAAACAGAGTTTGATATTCCTTCAATACGTAACAACTGGTTACACATCTGAGCTTATATACAATGTGATTTTTTTATTTATTTTTACTTCTGCTTATCAGGCGGTTATGGCATGATGATGCCAAACCCCTTCCAGCCCAATCCCTACATAGAGCACCCGGGTTACGTTTTAGCCCACTCCCAGCTTCACCTGGCCGACTACAGGCGCATGACCAACCCTCACTATCATGCCAGCCAACACCCACAGACCATGGCCTACCATGCTCGCAGGTTTCGCTACCAACACAGCTCGACTCACGCCAGG
Organism: Esox niger; assembly: GCA_016801105.1. Classification (NCBI taxonomy): domain Eukaryota; kingdom Metazoa; phylum Chordata; class Actinopteri; order Esociformes; family Esocidae; genus Esox; species Esox niger. Next base: position 21,250 of record JACXGJ010007549.1, on the reverse strand, counting down.
GAGATGATCAACTCTGAGGTAAAGGTAGAACAGAGCTCTTCCGCTCTGGTTTTAGAGGTCCATGACCCTTCTGGTTTTCCCCTCTGATTCAGATCCGGGGACAACAGGTGTGGTTAAGGAGTGTTAGGTTCTTCCAGGACTTTCACAGAAGAACCCAGATGTAATCCGCACAATGTGGCTGCATGAGGCGATAATGAGCAATGTACTGCAGGTATAATGTTGAGCATTTATTGTGTTTGTGGCAGTAGGTTTTCTTATCCTGTCCCAGGTACAGACAGATTCCATGTCAGGTGCAGTGTGTTCAGACTCACAGCTCTCAACGTCCACCGAGGCTTCACCTATGAGCAAAGATCAGGCCAACTCCGAGTCCGACAAGTCCAGCAGCTGTGCCCAGCCTCTATCCACGGCTGCTGCAGGTCAGGAGGTGATTTCCAAATCAGCCAGCTGCCAGGATGTAGTTGCACCGACCCCCAACCCGGTGAAAGCCAGGTCTACAGCTTCCCAGAAGGGCCGCTTTTTATTCCAGGCGGAGGTGAGCTTTAAATCGCCTGTATAACCTATTGTGAAGTCACTTACACTAATGTGTCTGTATATTAGCTGTTTTTCTATGTCAATCTGTGAAAATGGATCCCAAATGGGCATCGGATCTTTTTTCTTAGATGGAGGAGGTGAGGATCGAATGCTGCAGTACACTGACAGGCCTGGAGATCCTGAAATCTCAGTCCCAGGAGATGGGAGAACTGGCCACCACCTCCCAATGTGTGTCTCCCAGTGTGTCAGGATCTGATGGGGATATGAACCTCCGCCCACTGTCCTCTCTCCACCCGCCGGAACAGAGCTCCTTCCAGCACCTGGAGGCCCATGGCAGGAGTCAGCGGGGGGAGGGGCTGATGCTCCTGGTCAAGGACCAAGAGGAGCGGAGCGGACAAGCCTGTCCAGACCTCCTCCCAGAAGGAACGTCACCCTCCACAGAGACGTCGTCTGACGTTGACGACTGCAACCCTGTCATTGTGAACACGCTGACGGAACCGCCGGGGCCTTCTAGACCCGACATGGATCACAGCCTGGTGGTCCGAACACATGATACAGATTCTCCTCAGCTGGCAAGGAGCGCTGGACTGGAAGTGAGCATGAACACGCAGTACCTTGAGGAGCTGAGGAAGATGGAGGTGTCCCTTTGGTCAGCGGAGTCTCTGGCCCCATATGTGCCCTCATCGGAGGTAATGATCCGACAGGGCCTGATGGCCCTCCACAGGCAGATGCTGAGCCCTGTGGTGGAGGTCCCCCTGGCGGAGGAGGGCCCAGTCGCGCAGGAAGTCCCTGTCGTGCTGGAGGTCCTTACACTGGAGGAAAGGGTTCCCAAGGCGGTGCAGGTCCCTACAGCGGAGGTCCCTACAGCGGAGGTCCCTACAGCGGAGGTCCCTACAGCGGAGGTCCCTACAGCGGAGGTCCCTACAGCGGAGGTCCCTATGAACGAGGCGGTTCCCACGGCGGAGGTAATCCCCATGATGGAGGAGCCGCTGTCGGCTATATACAGGCCTAACATGGATGCCCCTACATCCCCAGAGAGCAGTAAGAAGAGGGGTGCAGTGAGCGACCTGGATCATTGGGACACCTTTGAGGTGTTGCCCACATACCTTCCCTCAAGTAGCTGGCTGGCCGACTTGGGCAATGTGTACTACTACAGCAAGCTGCCACGCAACATCGAAGAGCAGCGACAAATCCTCAGATGTAGCCCACTGAAGTTGTTGAACCCCAAGGTGAACACCAACCTACACCAGGAGAAAAAAGATCCTGGTGCCACGGCGACAACGGCAGCACTAGGGATAAAGGGAGAAGGCTGCCGACTGAGGCAGAAGGTGGACAGGAGAAGCTACTCTGACCACGAGTGCTCCGCTAACCGAACGGTCAATCAAAATACACTGACCCCCGGTGGCCAGAAAAGGAACCGCATCTGTGCCCGATGTTTGACTACAAAGTGCAGAGGGAAGAAAATGCCAGAGAGTCCAGGGTCGGACGTTCCCGTTGTTAAACAAGAAGGGGTCCTCATCCCTCCTTGGGAGGAGTCTGTCCTAGCCCAGACTTGTGCTGCCTGCAAATCCCTCCCACGGAGACAAGTAATGAGGAAACGTTCCAGGTCAAATGTTCTGGGGGGACCCAACGGAGAGACTAGTGATGGCGAGACATCTGAGAACAGGTATCATTAAGGGTTTTATGGGTAATTTTTTTAAGCAATTTATCATGTGTTCAATGTACTGGAATTAAATGTTATTGTCAGATGTAAACGGCACTGAAGGAAAAGCTGTGCAAATAACTTGTCTTTCAAAAATAATTTTGGTGTAATAAATTACTGACTGTTTTCTTTTTCATATATTGATTAACAGAGACAAGGAAACTGTAAAATACATTTTGGTATTTATTATGGAGTGAAAAAGGAAATGCCTCCCAATCGTAACATTCCCACTTCTAACAGTTCTTTTCGGGCAAGGCCAGGGGTGCCTAAACCGAAGGGCCCCAAAGACCTCAAGAGACCCCTGGACTCGAGGTCTCAGTTCACTATGAAGAGCCACTCTGAGGCAAGTATTGCACCGAAGACATTCCAAAGCTCTCTGGTTGCTAATCTCTGTTCAGAGTCTACATGATAGTCTTTGTACACTGTGTAAATTTGCCCCATGTTTTGTTGTTGGCACAAGACACTACAAGGAAAATGTAGGTGAGTGTTATAAACTTTACAGCTGCTTTCACTTACTGTAAACTATTGATTAGTGGCCATAGGATATATGGTCACTAGTCAAGTGGTGCAAAATCTGTCACAATATACACTCACCTAGTGATGACCAAACAAGGCTTAATTTGTTATTTTTAGAAGCAGGATATTATGCTGCCAGCACTCAGATTATCTATCCCAATAAAAGCCATCATTTAAATTTATAAGGCCTAATAGTTATGTCTAGTCTGTGAAAAAGAACAGACAGAAACCACATTGGAATTGGACATTACACATAAAATGACTAGATTATTTGATGTCAAAATTGTCAAATCTCGAGTGTTTCCAGCACCTTGTTGAATTCATGCCACAAAGAATTGACAGTTCTGAAGGTGTGTCCAACCCAGTACTAGCAAGGTGTACCTAATGAAGTGGCTGAGTGAACATTTATATTTACGTTTGTTTTATAATTTCAGCCAGCAGTTGTGCCGTTGAGCCAAAAGCTGGTCCCCATGGTACACCACCTGAAACTACACCCAGAATATAATATTTTGTAATTAGTAAAAGATTATGAGAATTAGGTGTGATCCTGCCGGGTATCTTCAATGCATCTTTTCAGAAATGTCCTGTGGTTCCGCAGTCCAAACTGAGGGAGAAGAACTGTTCTTGCCAGGTGCCTCACCCTCGTCACGGACCCACTACCGCGGCGTGGGAAGGTCGAAGCCGGTCGCGGCGCCATTCCCATGGCAACGCGATCCGCGAGCAGAACGAGGAGAACCTCGTTTTCTCGGTACCGCTTCAGGACATGTGCCGGAACCAGGATGGACTCGCGGACCGCCGTTACCTCGCCGCACAGAAATCAAAACAGGGCAAGATCAGAGCACCCTCGTATTTGTCCCGAATTGCACCCTCTTCCATATACGTTAGTGCATACGTTTACCCATAGTCCTAATCGAAACTAGTTCACCGAACAAACGTAATATTTAGTCCCGGTGATTCGTTGTAAAGGTACAAACATCTGTGGTGAACAACTTTTTGAAGAGCCATATCTGAGGTGTGTGCATTTCATTTGCCATAAGTCCGTTAACGTGGCAGGTAGTCGTGTTTGAACCGCTGATATGCTCCCTACAGAGAGGTTGTGGCGAGCAGACACGTCCATCCCTGAACATATGCACAGTAACCGGAACATTCCCAGACCAAGAAGTTTGAATCCACAGACGAAACACGTTTCACAATCACAAGGTACCAAAAAAAACTACCACTCGTGGCAATACATCTCAGAAATAACGCAGAAATGCAGTATTTATTGGCCATGCGATGCAATTGAATCTTCAGCTCACATTTACGCTTTAGCCTTGGTATGAATTCTATCTGCTTTAGCCTTGGTATGAATTCTATCTGCTGCTCTATCAGCGTAGTTATCAGTCTTTCTACACTTTACAGTAAAAAAAGAATATAAAACCCTGAAAAATACTTGATGCAGTATTCACAACCTTGTAGAATAACAAATCGTTAATCTTTGTTTCTCCCATAGGAATGAACCGGAAAGACACAAGATGCTGATTTTCTTTTTTTTTCACGTGCACATTTTTACAGCTAAAGCACTTTTTATACTACACTTTTTAGGAATTGACTCTTAAAGCTCACTATATATATATTCACTAATAAATGTACTTACACATGAAATAAACACTTGATTACACAGCTTTTTGTCAAAACTTTATTTCCATAGATACTCTGGACACATTAACACTGCTGTTGAAGGAATTGTTTTCACTTGGTGTGATTAGCAGATTTCCTCTTTCCCTTATGGTCTCCAGTATGTGCAGTTGACATGAAGGAAATGCATAAGGTGACTTGTAGACCCACATGGCCATTTAGAACTAACTACATTATAAGCATAGTTTGATTTTACCTTTGGATCAAGTTCTTTTTGATGGCGATAAGGAAATTGTTTTTTTTAATGAACGTACAGTAATTTCCCGACTACCTGTTATAACTACTGGGGCAAGCTAGAAAGCTGTGTGGTTTTCAATCTTAGGTCCTTGCAGGGTGAATGTTTGAACATCTGTCTTGTATGGATCTGAATAAAACATAGGGGAATTAAAATAAGTGAACAAGAAAATGAAAAATAGTGGCTTTGGTACTGATTGATACAAATGTGGTAGCCATGACATGAAATGGATCACAAGAACAAAGTTAGTGAAGCATGAGAATCATTGATTCTCCCAAGTATTATCTCAATGTTCAGAACCCAAGATCCATCCTTTAATCTGTTGACAGATCAACTCAACATGCTCAATGGAAGTATGTTTTGGTTGTTGGATTAATGTGGTTCTAAAGTGAAATGTCAGCTGAATCCGCCTGACATTTCACTTTACAGTGCAGAACTTGCCAGGCCAAATACCTGCTACAAACCTGAGGGAATAACATTGGTGTTTAAATCAATGTACTTTGACATGTTTGAGCATCTTGTTCCTTGTCTTGTCAACTTCAGTGTTTTCTGTTTAATAATTGAACCTAAACTGCATGTATAAGTAGGGCCCAGCAGTGAAAGAGACCTTGATCTCAGTCTGTGGTCGTTGTTCAAAAAACTCTAGGACACCTTAGTCTACACCCCCACAACGTGACCAATAAAACCATTAACATAACGGACAACCTCCTCTTCCCCCATGGGAAGGTAATAAACACAACACCCAGAATGACACCTTGAAGATAACTGTTTAAATAACAGCTGTTGTGGAAATTACTGTGCAGTCATGTCCATAAATGATGCTCTTATTACAATCACAGAAACTTATCCAAAGGCGAAACCAATTTAAGCAGCCATATTGGCGTCTTGGCACCACTTACAGCGAAAGACGATCTATTGTTTAGATGATATGGAGTGTCAAAAGTTTTGATGTGGCCAATAAAGGTTTGTATTACACATTTTATCCAAGTTTCTTAGTGTCTGGACATACTCCTGTCTTGTCTGTGCTATGATATTTGAAGGTGTGAGTCATTCACCTGGGTTAACTCCCTAACCAACAGTAGACACTTCTGGACACATTACAGGTCTTTCAGGTATGTGCAAACACATGTAATCGCATTTCCTTCAAGCGACAATAAAACTGTGTTTGAACGTCAGTTCAGTGTTACAGAACTATGGTTAGTCTGTCACATTGCGAGCAAATCCTGCTCTGCCGGTCGTTGGAACAGTTTAAATGTACAGAACTAAACAAGTCACAGAATAATTCCAACAAGACGGCTGTACGGATATTATTGTAGAAAGTGAACGCTGGTGAGGAGATGAAACATTAATTCGGAGTGAGGTGGTAAACCCTGCTTCTGAATATGCCTCATTGGACCACAAGTCCATGAAGAAGAATCTCAGTTGTTATCCTGATTCTTGGTAACTCACTGAGAGGGTCCCTCAGGAGGAACAGCTGACCTTTAACCCCACTGACCACCGGTCAGTGCCTTGTGTGAGGTAGAGCTGTGACAGTGTCTGCTGCAACAGTGCCACCTAGTGAGCAGGGTGAGACACTAATTCAGTATAAAATCAACATCTGACAAGCTTTCTGTGAGTATCGAGGTGCCAAAAGGTTCCACTCTCAGGTTATTTATATAAATGTGAAGTAACAGGAAGCACTGAACTGAAGTCAAACCTCTTTTTGCTCACAGTTTTTTGGATGCAGCAAAAACAGTTCTAGTGGGGTTCAATAGAGGCAGATATGGCAATACTTGTGTCTTGATAAAGCTGTATTTAAGCATAAACAAGCTTTTGTCTCAAGCTAGGAAATACTAATACACAAATGATTGCTCTTTGAAATTCTCCTGCACTGTTTTAACTAAAACGATACAATCCGGAACCAGGCCCTGACTTGGGCCAGCCGCAGAACAGCTACACCTAGAGATAGAACATCCGTTATCACAGGAAGGGGAAATATCGTATGACAGGTTTTTTGACACTGAGAAATCATAAACATCTGTAAATATCTCCAGATCCAGCCTTCAAAATAAACAAACCAGTAAACAGCAGTGCCTGATAACCAAATTAGCACAGACAATATACTCTGATGTGTGCTGTGTTTACAAATGTGGAACTGAAGTTGCGAGAGGCAGGGGCGGCTGAAATGAAATGACGATTGAGGAAGAAGAACACAAAGGCCTTACCTCTCTTCTTCACGGTCCCCTCAACATGGGCTCCTCACTCACAATCAAGCTTGGACACAAAGGCAGTACGTTTTAAAACCTAACAGTCAACATAACCTAAAACATTTAAGATGACTCTGATTATTTAATATTATGCAAGTTTCAATGGACTGTAGATAAATCAGCATCAAATAAAGCAATTAAGTACCGTATGTCTGTAAACAATGTGAAAGAGTCTGCCAGGGTTTTTTGTTGAAAAAAACTTTGCATAGAAAAGCGACCTAAAACAGTGTTTGAGTTGGGTTTCAGAGTGCTGTCTGCTTGGAAGCTCACTGTATGGGTTACCTGGCTGCTCTGCTGGTGGAAACACCCAGGAAGTGCATGGCCTCACTGTACAGAAACCCTCTGACCGAGGAGCAGTCAGAGACTACAGCACTAACCTTGCCTCTGAGTGTTGTTGGGTCAGACACTGGAAAAATGCAGTTCTTCAAAGAGCGAACAAAGTTACCGAACACTTGATCAAAAGTGAAGGCTTCTGTGGTAAGAATGGAACAAAGTTATTAGTTTGAACAAATGATCATCGGCATACTTTCCCCAGATCCTGAGGCTTTTACCTATGAGCTTTCTGCATGACACTTTGAAGAGGTCCAAGAGTGTAATGTTGTCTGTCTGACACAGTGCCCTGACTGTGAAATCCATCAACACCCTCACAAGAGTCCATATCAGCTGAAAAGAAGATTGGGTTTGCCAAACATAAGAGAACATTGCCTGAGGCAATGTGAATGCTCATTTATTGCAACTCACGTCTATCTAGTTAACAAACCTGATAGATAATTACTAGATAGAACCAGAAACCTTTGTCAGCTCAGAATGAGAATTGATGAGATCCATACCAAATATCTTAACATTCAATAATATTACATTAGGTTTGTCAACTACGAACTAGCACTATGGTCTGTTTTATAGAACAAATGCAAAACATTTCAGTTCCAAAATATCTAAATTGAGACAGCGGTCAAACATCTACTACTTTAATCTTAACAGTCAAAGGCCCCCAACTGAATTTGTCGTTGGGCTGTAGTTCACTCCCTGCTTTTCACGTAATCACGTTAACGAAGTGTTCCGTTTCCGCTTCCGGCGTCACATTCTATGATCGCTCTAGGAATGTGTGACGGTGAAGATGGCGGTACGGTGGATGCACTGTGGGAGATGGATTACAGCCGCTAAGAGTTCAAGTTTAATAGAAACAAATTGCGGTTTAAATGGAAGATCGAATAAATTTGCTGTCAATTCGCTCATTGGAACGGGGACAGTCGCTGGTTGCGGAAATCCGGTAACGTGCCGCCCAAGTCTGTGCTTAGATTTTTGCTAGGCAGGCGTGCTGTCTGCTGATCACCTTATAAAGGTCATTCCTAATGTGGAAATTACAAGCTGATCTTCATTACAAGGTTACTTACATATGGCCTGGTGTTTCTATTTTTATTTGGTAATGGCAAGATTATTTCAGTTGCAGAAGCTAGACACAACAACACATATTGTATGAAGGACAGAGGGGCACAGCCCAAGTTCAAGATGTTCTTATTGCTTCATGTCTTCTTATTTTAATTTAAAGACAGTTCTTGCTATTGTCACTGATGTCTAGGTTAATTCTTAGTTCAGAAAGGACAGTTAGTATACACCTCTGTTCATTCTCTCCATTTCCCTCAGGTTATTTGTGATCTGATTAAAGGTTAATTAGGTAACGTTAGCCTATAGAATGTCCCAACCAGCAACCCAACTCTGGGGCCTGTCCTGAAATAACCCAAAGGTTGTGAAATAATCACAACAAGTAAACAGTTTACTCATGTTCTTTGAAAAAAGTACAGCGTATTCAGTTGAAAGCATTTTTCTTCAGTGTTTCCCCACCACTTTCCTTATACTACACACCTTCTATTGTTTTCATTCAGTTATTCATTTGTGGCATTGATTGCTTTTAGGTGCTGTTCTCCAGGCAAGCACACACAGCCTCACTAGGTAGTAAACTTTTTACAAGGTGAGTCTGAGATTTACATATTAACTACATCCGTTCATGTGTCTATGTGAATTTAATTCGGGTCCGTGTATTTATTTTCACGTAGGTACAGAACAAAGTTGCTTTGCCCGACACCTAAGCTGTGCTCTTGTAAAAGGACACACAGCGATGCCAAGTTGATAGACCCCTTCTCAATGGCCCAAAATGACTTGAATCATTTGTATGATGACATCAAAAAGGTAAGTCACCCATTTGAGTGGACATTCATTGCTTCATACACTTTAACTTTGTTATACTTTATTATGGTTATTAATGTTAATAACCACAACATTAGCATGATATTACCAGGGTCTCTTTAAATCGTATCATGAGTTCAGTGATACTCCGCGGGGCCATGCGGATGGCTCACTCACGGGAACGTTGCTCTCCTTTACAGGAGCTTTTTGTTTCCAAATCAGAGCTGAAGTCTTTATGTGATTACTACTTTGACGGGCAGGGCAAGGCCTTTCGACCCATGATTGTGGTGCTCATGGCCCGGGCGTGCAACATCCACAGCAACCGAGACCGGTAAGACATGAGTCTGGGGGTGTATAGAGCTGAATCATGCAGGACGTACTGTATATCAGGGAAGCGCATGTGTGACAGCGTTGAGAATGTACCGTAGGCTCACTCTCCGCGGCTAGCTTCAAATCTCGCCATTTGTGTTGCTCATATGTACAGAATGTTTTCAAAGAAGGGTAACTTTTGCAAAGCGATGGACCGTGAGTTTTGGGTGTCGGCCGGCCTGTTATCGGAAGAAGCTTGACTGTTAGCGACTACTTAATCAATGACATCTGAAGCTTTGTTTGGTCACATGCTTTCGAAACCCTGTGGCCCATCTCTCGGTTGCCAAGCGTCTTTCAGATACCGAGCTCTAGACACCAAGCCCTACTGGAGAGCATATTCACAAATAACTATTTTACTACTTAGCATTGGCACCATTGTTAATGGTGGAGTTATAAAGAAGTAACAATCAGTGGCTTGTTAAAGAACAAAAACACATTTCAGCGGAAACAACACTTATTGGTGTTCAAATGACTGTTTTATTTAGTGTATACTACTATACACGCTCTTATTCAACAGCTTAAAGAAATAGAAAGACAGGAAGAAAGTAAGGAGAATTAACAGGAAAGGTAGGAAATATGTGAGACACAAACTTCACATTGAAACTACTCGGAAATCCAGTCTTATTTTAGCATCACCATGTTCTCCAGTAAGTGGTTTTAAAGTAACATGTGGTGTTTTCTGGCTAAACTTATACCTTGCATAGACAAGCTGTCTATGTAAACATCAGAATGTATCTCCGTCTAGCAGATGTCTCTCATCTGTAGTGTTTATAAAATCCTTTATGAGCAATTAACCGCATATTTGACACAGGGTTTCAGAAAGCCTCGGTAGCCCAACAGCATAGAAAGTGGTACCGTTGCAGGCGTTGACTGTTGTCTTCTGCGACGAGTTGTAATGAACGAGGCCCATACTATTCCCTCGCTGTGACCATCTCTTGAAATGATTCAGGGAGCCCTTACCAGTAAATGTGGACAGATGCAAGATGTGTGGTCAAGGAGGGATTGTGCCACTCTTCCTCTTTTCATTCTTTCATTTCTGTCCGTCTGTGCAGAGACCTTCTCCCAGGACAGCGGGCCATAGCTATGATCTCTGAAATGATCCACACGGCCAGTCTGGTCCACGACGATGTCATCGACGGGTCGGACAAGCGGAGGGGCAAAACCACTATCAATGAAGTGTGGGGAGAGCGAAAGGTTAACCGCCAGAATAGTTAAAACACTAAAGGCAATACGAACCAATTGATGTTACTCAGCCTATGTGATTAATATTTACAGAAGTACAACTTAAAGCTGGTAAACTCCCTCTTAGAAGGATATTGTTATATAATAATTCTATTGCATGAACATTTTGCGTGGTAGTTTGATGACCGCTATGAATGTATGAATGTGTTTTGTCTTCTATGTATACGGACGTCATTATATGTCTGTCCTCTCGTTCCCAGGCCATTTTAGCTGGAGATTTCATTCTGTCTGCGGCCTCCATGGCACTGGCGCGTATCGGCAACAACACGGTGGTTTCAGTCCTCTCCCAGGTCATCGAGGATCTGGTGCGAGGTGAGGGCGTGCAGGATGTTTGAGGGCGTGCAGGATGCTTGGCAATGTTGCCGTTTGTAGCAGAGACCCGGGTTTGTGGTCCTGCGTGTTTGGGCTTCTGTTGGCAGGAACAGTTGTTGTACCCGTTTCAGCAACCACACTTTGAGGTATCAGTGTTTTGTATAATATAATAATTAAAAGTAATCTGTAAATTAAAAGCAGTTTTATTGATTACCACCCATATGTGTGTATGTCTAATTGATAATTACATCATGCCATGTCATGGGAATTTAGGCATTTTTGGCCAGACTTCCAATCTGTTTTTTCAGCGGCAGTGATGCTACTGAATAATTACTTGGGAAAATTTGAAAAGCAATGCACATAGTTTCTATAGTCAAAGCTAAACAACGTTGAGTGTGTACGGGTTAAGTCAGCCAGATAGATTATTCACTGTGTGGAAAAATGATGGGGAAATATATATTCTGAATTATCTAAAGTAACTATTTGATGTATTATCTATGTTTAGTTCCCTTTATTATGTGTAGAGCCCGATACAGGCTGTGAGTTCAGTTGGGTTTTCTGGGTAGGATCTGATTGGTGGATAAGCGACATATCTGTTGATGTTCCAGGTGAGTTTATGCAACTGGGCTCCAAGGAAAACGAGAACGAGAGATTCAAACACTACCTCGAGAAGACCTTTAAGAAAACTGCGAGTCTCATTGCAAACAGTTGTAAAGCAGTATGTACGTTCTATATCGACACCAATAACCAAGGCTTCAGGGAAGTGTTTTGGTCACACCGATAAAGGTTTGTGTTGACTGTTGGTTTGTGTCCATTCAAGGTATCCATTCTGGTGAACTCTGATCCAGAGGTTCATGAAATAGCGTATCAATACGGGCGGAATGTAGGCATTGCGTTTCAGGTACAATTCTATTATTTGTCTTTTTCTCTTGAATGGATGTTATTTAATGTACACCCATTGTTTGTCCCTTGCACTGTTGAGTTGTCTAAAAAGAGGACTTGGTTTAAAAAGAGAAACCTTCACGTCACTCCTGTTGGTGTAACTTCTTTATTTCAAGAGCGTCATGCAGATTTGCCTTTTATCTGACAACTGTGTGTGTAAGTTATTGGCTTAATATTAGTTGTGTTTGCGTCTTAGCTCGTAGATGATGTGTTGGACTTCACTGCCTGTGCCAACCAGCTGGGAAAGCCTTCCGCAACCGATCTCAAGCTGGGCTTAGCCACTGGCCCGGTTCTGTTCGCCTGCCAACAGGTGTGTGTGAGTGTGGTGTGAGTGCGTGTGATGACTTTGTGTATGGGTGAATGCCAATAATAATGTTTTTAATTCATTTTATTGCAACGTTAATTACATCAAATTTCAACCCTTATAACCTGAATTGTAATAGCTTACATTATCTAACTACTGTAACCGTAAAGCCATTTCATAGCCAATGTAGAAATGGTGTTTATTTAATTTGTATTCACATATTCAACATGTATTCTATGGCTGTAACACTATGGGATCACAAAGATCCTAGAAGCAGATTACACTCAATTATAAGAATGTCATGCTAATTGTTCTGGAGAAAATATCTACATGTTGTAATCGGCAAGAATCATTTCTCAATCCAAACTAGTAAAACACTGTGCTCTGTTTTGGACTCCATGATGTCCGTCACGTTTCCTGTCATCGTCATGAGGACCTTTTTGAAGGTTATTTACACACGCGTGTTATCGGATCAACCAATCTGTTCTTTACTTAACCTAATCCAATTAATTAAAAGAGAACCAGCCGTTCTGGTACCAAAAACTCAGTGACTCTGTCATCTGGTTAAGAGATGCCGGATATGTTCTGGGAACTCTGTTGGAGGGTTTTTTGCAATAACTACCTGGTCCCTAATCACATTAACTGAATGGTCAAAGAATATGGGCTTGGTGCCCAACTGCGGAGCCTGACAGTGTATTTTACGAATTCCTCTCTAGTTTCCTGAGCTGCATGCTATGATCATGCGGAGGTTTAGCTCCAGTGGAGACGTGGATCGAGCCTGGCAGTACGTTCTGGAGGTATGGACTCGGCCCTGTCCATGTTGTGTGTATGAAACACAGTTCAGAATTACGATTGGTCTCATGATTTTGTAGGATATTAACAGGAATATTAATTGTATCAGTAGCCATATGTATTGTGATACCTGTAATTATTATAATTATTAATTTGTATTTTAATAATATTTTGTGTCAGCTGACTGTTTGAAAGCACACAAAAAAAATCAGCCTGGTTTCTCCCTGTCTCAGAGCGACGGTGTGGATCAGACCAACTACCTGGCCCGGCACTACTGCCAGGAAGCCATCCGGCAAATCGGATTGCTGCAGCCTTCCCCGGAACGGGACGCCCTCGTCCGGCTCACTGAGATGGTCCTCACCCGCAACAAGTGAGCTTCCCCCCCGCCCCCCATTACGGGCTTCACTTCAGGCAGCTACCAGGTCCTGTTGAAGGAACCCCGCGTAGGGGAGGGTCTGGGACGCGGAGAGGGGCGAATGGGTGACTGAACAGCAGTGATGACACAGTGGAAACCGTTTTTTTTGTGTGCACGTGGCCACATCGAATGTGGAACTAAAACAGCGCGTATACAGGCTCTCCGGGGCAGACTAATGCGACGCACTGCCTGTGTCTCCGTACACTAAGGGTCTCACAGAACTACGAATTATGTATTTGACAACGACCGGGTAGCCACCGCTAATCCCGCTGGAGCTCGATTTATGCAGATTGCGGAGCAGCCCTCACCTGTGCTGCCATTCGACGGCAGAAAGCGATCGATCGGGGACGGAATGAGGATCGGACTTAAGCTTGTATGCAGAGACCTTTCAGGATAACTGTTGAAAATGGCAGCTATTCCTCGATTGGGCTTCACACGGTGCTGTGACTTCCCCATATCTGTCCCAGGCGTACAGCCTCCGTTGTCAGGGGATATAATTCAATGTTTTGGGTGGGCGCAGCGTAGTCACTGTAATTCCAGCTCGACTCAAAAGCTGAATCACTGTTATACATGTGTGTTAGATCTGAATGAAGACATTGCTGGAAAGTTACGGCCCACGTTCCTCCACAAGTTAACTGTGATTTGTTGGTCAGATGGGTTTATGTGCATAGAACTGTACTGACGACGGTAGACCAGGGACTTCCATGGGTACTGCTGTTCTGTTCATTATTTTTCCTTGCAGATAATCGTACCTGGTGTCAAAAAAGTGGTATTTGGTGACTTGTCAGCTGGATAATTATGCTGTGCTTTCCGTATCAAGACCTTTTGAAAAGCCAAGGCCTTATTGTCCACAATCACCATGTACTCCAATTAAATACTTTTCTTTTTTAAAGAATGCTGTTTTCATTCCCAATTAACACATCACGTTGTACATTGGAGGAAGGTTTATTAGAAAAGACTGTACATTAATCATTCAATGAACATATTTTATATACAAATGAAGGGCATAAATCCACGCTTTGATATTTCTAGCCATTGAGCTGGAACAGTTGTATATGTTTGATATAACAAAGCAAAACAGACAATGTTTCAAGACATCCAGAACTGCTAAATAGTGACAGGAGCAGGTGACTTCAAAGTAGGAGAAAATAACGCAGTTTTTCATCTTGAAATGGAAAAACACCAACACGAATAGGCATGAATTATTTGATGATCAAATGTAATTGTTAATTTAAAAAATAGTCTAACAAATGAATATGGAGAAAGTGGGTGGGGTCACTTTGGAAACGAAAGAAAAGTTGGCATAGAGATTTAATCTAGACCTGAGTTAGGCAACATTAAAGCAGGCCTGCCCATGCCTGTTCCTGGAGAGATACCATCCTGTAAATTCTCTCCAATCTGTTATTTAGCAGTCCGGATACTAAATAACATGCTGGAGGAAACAGAACCTGAAGTACGGCAGATGTCCAAGAACAGGGTTGAGGAGCACTGCAATATGGTTTTAATTATGATAATTACATTATTTTGCGAATTCCTGTATGTGAAAATCAAGGTGGCAAATGAGTCATATTGGTGTACGCTTGTTGAGAATGCTAAAATGGCAGTGTTTTATAAACATCACAACAGTTAGAAATCCGATCCTGTTTACTATTACAGCCTATCAATCCAACATTGAGCATTTACATTGTCCAAACGCTAATGATTAAACTTACCTACAGCTGGTTCGGATCAGCAAAACGTTTGCTGTGACACTTCTATGAATGCATGGAACTGAAATGTGTCCTTCAAATAGAGAATTACAAAATAACCTGATCTACATATACCACCAGATTGAAGAACTCATTAAATACAAATTCTTGGATTAATAAAATAAAACCATCAAGTCTAAAAAATGCCTTTATGTCTAGATAATTCAATCAATTACTAGTAATAGAATTGTCTTCATTTAACGCAAATATTACAGACAATTCAAGCATAATGGCAGTAAAAATTGAGCAAATACATAAAAAATGTTGCATGTTTCGCTTTGACTGAATTAAAACATACATATGAAAATGTTTCGTCATTCGGCAAATGCTATTAATGTTTGCATTCAACATTCAAAATGGATCAGCCAGTGATTGTGCGAACCGTCGGAAATCCGATTCTTCTGCTGGACATTTTGCATGTAGCCTGCTTTTAACTCTGACTGACTGGACACCCAAGTGGGCTGCAACTCACATGTATGTACAATAAAATGCTCTATTCAATCTGTTACAGATTAGGCAGTTAAAGTGTAGAGGTATTTTCCGACTGCGTTTGAAGCGAACGCGGTCTCCGCTAACCAGAGAGCATTGTCTTTAAACCTCGTCACCGGACTATTAACCGCCGTCAATTTATATTACGCGGTAACGCTGAACGGATTGAATAGAGCACTCGCAGTAGTAAGACTTCCACTAAAAACGGACATGCACTACCTCCGTAACGCCGACATAGCCCATTATGAGTTACATCCGAATGTCATTTGCTCCGTACAGCATAATTCTTACATACAAATATAGATCGGTGAATTGGTCATTAGATGCCGATGAATGGTAGGGCCAAAGCCCCATTCATGCCGGGCTCGAACTGTATCTTTCATCCCCCATCTTGTCTGTTTATCAGATCCGATCACAATGAGTCAGTTTTAAAATGTGGGAACAATCAGGATTTGATGATCAGGAGAAAGGCTGCATGTCAGAGCCTGGTATAAACAGGGCTATGCATTTAATGACAGGCATATGTGGACATGAAGAACACACAATGTCAGGCTAATGTTGACACCTTGATGGCCACCGATTATTACCACAGAGTTGGCACTAGCATGAGCGGACAACGGCTAGTGTAACTCTGGCCTTTGAAAACATAATCCACAGAGCGAACACCAGTACACGTGATAAAATGTCCCCCAACCCACCCGCAACAACACCAAAATAAACTAAACAGACATTTTGTTTTTATTGATTTGCAATCAGTAAGGGAAACAAGCACTTCTCTGGCCCTTGCAGGGCGAGATTTCCTTTCAACTGGTTGTTTAGTGGACCCGGGTGAGACCGAATGAGCGCCCGTGGCTGGTGCTCCTTTCAGTCTGCATAGTGCATGATGGACTCAACGTAGTTGCCGGGAAACAGTCCGGTGACACCGCTACTGATCCCCTCGAACCAGCCGTCGTCGTTCTTCTTGATGATGTAAATGATGGCGCCCTCCATGAAGCTCAGCTCGTCGTCCTTGTCCGCGGTGTAGTCGTAGATGGCCACCACTGGGGGAGAGAGGAGCACACATCAGCGGAAGGGTTATCTCTCACGAACTGGTCCGACGACCGTTAACGCGGTCCTAACATGGAAGGGTTAGCGACTGGCACAGAGCCTGACGGGCCAATCGGGGCGTCTTATGTGGTGTGAAGACGGGGGAAAACTCCTCATTTTAAATCCGGGACCACTGACATGACAGAATGTGACAAAACGTGCATGTGGGCCAGTGCTTGGAGGAGGATTCAGCAGGACAGCTAAGCCGAGCGGGGGTGTGTGGGGGGGGGCACCTTTCTCCATGTAGGTCTTGGGGGCCCACTGGGGGTCTCCGTCAGCGTACGGGTCGCTGTAGTGCACGACCGCCGCTTCCTCCTCGTCTTCATAATCCACTGGTGGGGGCGGGGGCGGGGGCGGAGCCTCGTCAAACATGGGCAGGTCATCCGGCGGAGGAGGCGGGGGCAGGGTGGGGGTGTCCGCAACTGCCAGGCGACGAAAAGGGGGAGGGGGAGAACGAGATTAGGAACACGGTCTGAAAGGTGCCGGAAGGAAACGGTACCATACGTCAGAGGTAGGGTTCACATGCAGCCAAACCCAACTGCGCAGAGAGAACCGTGCAGAACCATGCAGAACCATGCAGGACCATGCAATCATGACGGAGCAACATGCAATGGTAGGTTTGCCGGGCACCGACTGTTAAGGAGCCACGGACCAACTCCGTGACAGCAAGTTTTTGGAATGCAGATTCTGGCCCCGGCAAACCCCCGGTTAGATGTGTAATTCGGAATCATTGGCAACTAAGACAAAGCTAAATTATCTTCCCATCGGGTTTAAGTTCCCTTTTCGTGTTGTTTGACATTGATAATTCTTTAGCCAAGACTATGCAGTACTAGAACCACAAATCCACACTGGGCAATTCCACAAACGGACTCCTGGACCCAGCGCCTGCTATACAGTCAGAGATCTCAGAGGATTGGATTGCTATGAGTCCCTCAAACGCTACTCAAGTCCTCAGAACCACTTCCACTCCATTGTTTCATTTCAAACTCCAAATCAGGGACTTATTTAGGCCTGGGACCCCAGCTGGGTGCAATTAATGACGAGGCAGAACAACCAGCCGCTTCGAAGTCAACAGTTGAGTTTCAGGTCGCTACACCAATGAAATCCTCTCAGATCACCACATAGGGAACATGTGTAGGGTGGGACCTTATGAGACTAAACGATAGAGATGACTGGTAACACTAGAGGGCGGCAAAGAGCCCTATATTCCGGTCAGGTTATGAAAACATTTCCTGGGAAATGTTTTTCTGTGGTTTTCTAACGCTCCCGTAACTTCTGACAGGGTGCACTTTAAGGGGACCACAATGGACATGAGCAATCGACCTTGTGTTGTTCCTGACACAAAAAGAAACATTATGTGCCAGATAAACATGACAATGTGGACGTTTTTAAAATGATTGTGTGAACATTTGTAAAATAAAAAACGAAAAAAACATTGAGTTAGTCAGGACCTCCATTAGTAAGTTCTGGTGCTATCAGAGGAATAAACGGTTTTTGATTCTATTGCATTATTTCTATTTTCACTGTACAGCACATTGAATTGCTTCTATGTATGGATTGTGCTATATAAATAGACCTGCTTGCTTGCTAGTATGCAAGGATAATTGAGGCTTGCTTGCATCCTGTCACGCTGCGCACGTTTTCACCCAAGGCTCGCAGTGTGCAGATCTTCCCAGGTTAGGGTGTCTCAGACGATGTGCCGTGTTACTGTCAACACACACTCCGACCACACACTTTCCAATGAAAATAAAAGACTTCTGAGAACAAGAGGCATTCAATTCTAAAAAAAAAGCCTGCTAAATACATAAAATAATAAAAAAATGGACACCCTGTCCATCTTCCTATTGATTACGCAAACAGTAAAAGTCCATTTCCTTAGTCCTTCAATATGTGCTGTTTAAATGGTGTACGGTTAGCAGAGTGGATAATCTATGCATAATAATACCTATCGCACATGGAACTTTTAGGAGATACAGGTTAAGGTGCCAGTGTCATTATACATGATACATTCTCCGGAATAATCTCTCAGTGGAGCCACTGCATATTCGGAAGGCTACAGAATGCAGTGGGGATCACTTAGTGTGTGAGACCGCGGCGCATTAACACAGCCGACGTGAGAAACACTGAGGGCGTCTACGGCATGAGACAGACAGACAGACAGACAGACAGGCGGGGGGACAGACGGGGGGGAACAGGCACAAAGCATGCAGCTGGTGATGGTCACATAGGGGACTGTTTTAATCAGATCTGGCGTTAAGGAAGAACACGGAGCACATATTAGAAACTTTGTCACTCGTTCTCATCGGACCTCACCCCCCTGTCAGCCAATGGTTCCGAGGCAGGGTGGACCAGTACCGGGAGGACAACTGAACAGGGGAGGGGCGAGGGTTGAGGTACCATCCTACCCAGGCTATTAAGTACCGCTCATCAGGCTGGGATATCAAGCATTCCAAGATGGCCGTAACGGGTGTGTCCATATTATCCTACAGAAATGATGGCATAAAGGGTTTAGCCGATGTGTCAGGAGCATCCACGTGTTAACGGAGGCCAAGGCACTGGTCCCCTAAACGATGTGAGCGGAAGAATCGGGGAATGAGGTCAGGTCCGACGACGACGACGACGACTGACATCGGACCAGTGCGAGGCTGAGGCTTGATCGGGTGACGAGTGACAGTTCCTAATATGTATTCCGCGACGGGAGTGTGACGGGCCGCTGGACTTACTGTTCTCCTGCACCCGGGCCACAAAGCCTGTCAGCGGTATCTGTGGAGTGAGCTGGGGCATGGGGGGCGGAGGGGGAGGAGCCAGAGACACTGGAGGCCGAAACGCACACGCACGAGCACGTATGGGCACGCACGCGCACGGAAGGGGGGAAGCAAGGAAACAACAAAGTGGACATCAATCACCATGAACCTAAGAGGGGAGTACTAAGTGAAACAATATCGCAACCCAAGTCAATATAATGCTATCTCTTACAAGGAGATACTATCAAGGAGACACACTGCAAGGTTAGCCATGGGTTCTGTGCACTTCTACAAGGAAATTAGTGTAATAAGGCACAAATGATAGATATACAGAACATGCTTGGGGTCTATCTGAGCCCAGATTCTTCAGGGTGTTTTGCTGGTTGTACATGCTGAGATTTGGTTGGCCTGTTGTCACACTATCTGTTTGTAACAGGGCTGGATGCATCAGCTGGAGTTTCCCACCTGTTATTCTAAATCCTGCAGCATTCTCCATGACTGAATGTGTGTGTGTGTGTGTGTGTCACAGGAGTCCTGGAGGAGGACTAAAAATAAACACTGGGATTAGACACCTTGAGCCGTGGTCACCTTTATGTAGGCTGCCAGGTACTTTCCAGAGGACAGCGACACGGTGAAAATAAACCGACCGTTTAAAAAGGGGAAAGCACTACATCTGTGATTTAAGTAAATTCAGACGGTGCTTAGTTTCGCAGTGCTTGAACCTACGGACCGTCTGGATTCTATACGCTGAAGAATGCACAGAGAAGAAAACCCTTCAAATCAATGCAGAAGATAGTATTCAAGAAATGCCTGAACATACACTTTTACCCAGAATAAATGTCAGTATTATTTGTTTTGGAGGAACGACCCTCTTCCTGAGGATCAGAGCACCAACGATGGCGCACTACAAAATAGGGCCTTCGACAATCCCAGCAGTGCGACTCCTGAGCGCACCGACTACAGACCAGCCAGAAAGCTCTTCACAGACTGGAATGGGTGACCCAGGAATCACCTCCACGGTGCCTTGCGAAAGCAACCGGAGGCGATGCGCTGATGGTAGCGACAGCGACCGTTACCGTGACAGCGGTGTTATCAGCTCCCGTGACGGCTGGTGAGGGATGCAGGAATCACAGGCGGGTAGTGAGGCCCATGTTCTGACAGTGACCCAGTAGAGCCCCCCCCCAGTGCTCGGAGAGGGAAGTGCAGTCCTCAACAACCCCCCCCCACCCCCCCCGTTAAAAACCCGATGAGGGCGGTGTCTTACTTGAGTTGTGGGGGTAGGTGGGGGTTCCCCCGTTAACGTACGGCTGTTGCTGCAAGGAGAACTGGGAGCTGACGGAGGGCGCGCGCCGGTAGGTGCCGGTGGCTGAAACCATGGAGGTCGAGGAGGTGGTGGAGTTGTGCCGCGAGATCTGCCGCGAGACGGTGCCAAATTGGGACATTGGGGTGGGGCCGAGGCCTGGTCCGGGAGCCACCACTAGAAACACCCAGAGATAGAGGAAGGGGGGCAGGGAGAGGGAGGGAGACGGGGAAGGGAGAGGGGGAGAGGGAGGGGACATGGAGGGAGAGAGGGAGGGGACAGGGAGGGAGGCAGGGACAGGGACATGGAGGGAGAGGGGGAAGGGACAGGGAAGGGAGGGGTTCAGAGTGGATGTACAGGACTGGAGAGGGGTTCAGAGTGGAAGTACAGGACTGGAGAGGGGTTCAGAGTGGACG
>JACXGJ010007548.1:7936-30263 GCA_016801105.1 Esox niger | reverse complement strand
AGAGAGAGACAGAGAGAGAGACAGAGAGAGAGACAGAGAGAGAGACAGAGAGAGAGACAGAGAGAGAGAGAGAAAACAGACGACTGTTGGGTGTCATCAGATGAGGCTGAGTCCATCCAGTTGGGAGCCAATGCCTGACCAAGTTCGTCTGCAAAATGAGCCAAAACTTAAAAAAACTCATTTTCCTTTAAAAGGTTGGCAGTTTAAAATATTTAAAAGCTAGTAACCACAACAGCAATAATAATTAATTGGATTTATATCACACCTTTCTACTATCTGAGGTACTCAAAGGGTTTTCCATGGAGAGGGGGGGAATTGCCCTTGTTCGCCAACAATGTATAATGTCTATCTGGGCGATGGTGGACCACTCCTACAGCTATGGGGGCGGGGCACAGGGGCACATCAGCTGGGAATGAAGAGGGAGGATCAGGCAACCCTCATGGGGGCAGGAACAGGTTGGGTTCCACACCACCAGGATTAGAAGTCCTGCTCTTCCATTGGGTCTTGATTGTCCCCACTCAGGCATCTGAACCAGAGGAGTGTGCCTCTATACAGGTCCTCCAACAACACCTCCAGCAGCACCTGACTTGTTCAGCGGCCGATCAGGACCAGTCCAGGTTTAGAGTTCAGGACTCGGGAGCACCCGGGCCGCAGAAGGACTCGGGAGCACCCGGGCCGCAGAAGGACTCGGGAGAACCCGGGCTGCAGAAGGACTCAAATATAAACATCAACTGGTGTAGAAAAGAGTGATAATGTCACGGACAGCAGAATGAGAGTTACTCACTTCTCTTTTACTTGATGCTTGTGAATGTTATTTTTATATTTGTAGGTTGTTGTTTTCTAACAATTAATCTAAGGCCATATAGAACTCCTAATACTAGACAATATTGATCCCATCAGTCATCAAGCGGTGTACTGGTAATTGATTGTATTTACACAAAAAAATATGTATTATGTAAACAGGTGAATCCTGAAAGGCGCATGTCACATTTCCAGGTTAATGAGGGACACTTTCCTGACCGATTTTCCCAGGAAAAGTTGCTCGTTATCAAGTGTGACCAAAAAAAAGGTATTTCCATATTATATACATTTTATTTCAATTAATTTGTCACCTGGACAAGTGATGTAGTCCAAAACGGCTTTATGATTTGGTGTTCCGTCCCAAGAGGCCCACTACTCATGACCACATCCAAATCTCCCTCTCAGCAAAACATCGTCGCAGGCTTTAACCTTATTAAAAATCATTAAAAAGCCAGAGGTTTCTCCAACAACTCATTAACTTTAATGTCTAGGTTGAGGTAAGGCTCTTTAAAAAGGGCAGAATCAGCAGTGTGATTCACTGTACTGCCGGGCCAACGACTCCAGATAAACAGTGTCTGAGACGGCATTGTACGCGCTTCGTTACAATCACCTCCTAAGGGGCAAGTCAACAGCAAAACGTTCAACAGATGCCAATGACCGCACAAAAAATGGAATCTGTCCAAAGGCCCAGAATTCACATTTCCGGTGGCCTCATGTAGCCCTCTGCATTTGGTCTGTCCACTGGATATTCACTTTCTCAATCCAGGACTCACTTTGCAAACCAGGTCTCTGTGACAATGTGCCTTTTCTACAGAACACAAATATAAACATATTAAATACCAAACACAATCAATAAACAGAAGCATAATACTTCTAGGCAACAATGAGGAAGGTGCCATCAGGAAAGAATTACAGCTGAACAGTCTTCATGCTTTTCTATTCAATTAGCAACCAATAAAAGCAAAGCGCTTCATCTGGAGGGCTGAAAACAACATCTCCCAGGCCGGGGCCATGAAGTTGATTCAGAAACTTTGGCTTGGCATGCTTGAGGGTTCCACACTCTGTCATTAGTTTTTACAGCCTTGATCTTGAAAATGCTCAATAACGTTGAGTGGGAACAAACACAAGCCCCGTCCGACCAACACAGCCATTCCTGCAGGCTCTGTTACTAGGACAGGCGAATATATATTAGGGGTTCTGAGAGGGCCTGCAGTGACTAAGCATCCTGGTTTTAACGAAGACAGGAGAACCGGATCTGGGCAGGTGCACAAGGGTTGAACATGCAAAGGAGGAATAGCAGTCTCCTGTTATGAAAACATTCGGCAAAAAAAGTTTCCCCATTGTACCAGAAGCTATTTTTACTGCCAATGCCCAAGAGAGAAGATAAGAGAACAGAGCAGGAACGACCCCAGTCGAAGCAAAAGAAGTCTCTTCAACTTTGATCAATTCCCCATCTCTCTGTCCTCCCTTCCTCAAAAGACTTACCAACGGCTTTTAATTTGTTTCAGAGTGAATCTTCAACAAAAGGTTTTAAAAATGAAAAAAAGAAAAAAGTTTTCACGCGGATGAAGGTCATGTTTATCGTAACAGGGAGAGAGAAAGAGAGACTGAGAGGCAGAGAGAACAGAGCCAGCCAGAAGAGGTAGTGGTGGTGAAAGCAGGAGGGGAGATGGGAGGGGGGGTCCTGGCATTTTGAGCAGAACATTTCCTTAAAAATGAAAACAATCTACCCAACTGCAGTACTCAGAGGAATTTACTCCTCCCTCCCCTCCCCCAACCATTACCATATCAAAGCCCGGAGTTCAGAGCAAGTCTTCTCTTTCAAGAACGGGAGCGAGGCGACGGCAAGAAGGGAGGGAACGGGGGTGGATGGGGGGGGGGGGGCAGGACCGAAGCAGCAGGAGCAGACCGGAGCACCAAGCTCGCTTTTATCCCTGCTGTTCAGTCAGTGTGTGTGTGTGTGTGTGTGTGTGTGTGTGTGTGTGTGTGTGTGTGGACTGCAGAAAATCGAGCAGAGATACCAGAGGACTACTGATTGAGGCCTTTCATAGACCGCTGTGAGACAGAGAGTGAGAACTGCGTGTGCATATCAACACTGTATGTTTACTTAGAATGTCTTATGTATTATTTTCTGCACTGCAGCTAGTTACTTAAGATCCATCTTTAGATATTTCACGGTTAACTGACGGAGGAGAAAGCAGGAGGAGTGCGCTGAAACAGAAATATACCCACAATGCACCGGGCGGGTACCAGAGACAGGCTCTTAGACAGCTCCGGTGAACTGTCTTACCTTCAATGAGCTTCGGCGGTATTAAGCACAGTTGTTCGATGTCAGTAAAGCCCTACACACAAACTGAAATGAGACAATAACACTGAACTCCACCCAAACATCGACGCTACAGGAGGGCCAACATAAACAAGACCGTGACCTGAGAGACAAGGCACATTGGGGCCTTGGAAGCAAACAACATCATCAAACTCAACTTTACCACCGTGAGCTGGCTTAAAACACTGTGCCAAAGAACCCATTGCCCTCTGTGGTTGGTGGGTCTGGGTCCACTTATCAACCATTAAGTTACAAAATGAGACAAACACCCAATTGAGATTCCGGCAGGCAGAATTCAATGACTCACAGTAGAACGCAAAACTCCCAATAATCTATGCCGTGCTGAATGTTAACCGTACCCACTAATTAACAACACCAACCAATAAACCTCAACCCTTCCATAACAAGGGCCCCAGCTACAGAGAGATTAACCCAGAGAAGAGCCTCATAAACTAGTCCCAGGGCTCTGCTCATAAACCCAAACAGACGGCCACAGAGCAGAACAGACCCAACCAGATCATGTGACAAGCATTGGAGATCCACTGGACGTACTGAAAGGAACTAACCAGAAAACAAAGCTAACTGGAATTCTACCTAAACACAGAGTAGGCAGCGGCAGAATACCTGACCACTGTGGCACAACTGAAATTAAGATACACCTCGACTAATTACAGACTGTAAGAATAGCCTTGGTATATAGAAGACACTAGAAACAGAGCATGTCCGAGGTAGGACAGATTGTGAACACTCAAACTAGAGGTGCACTGATTGCAATTCTTTGGCAGGTTCAGATTTCAGATTTTTTAAATGTGACTTGCCGGTTCCGATCTTGGCCGATTCTGATTTTCTGAACTATTATTGACAACTTACACACTTTTTGAAAACCGTTCTTTATGGACATTCTATTGCATGTTCGTAATAAAAATAATCATAACACTTCACCAGGTTGCAGGAAATCAAACAAATCACAAAACAAAGTACTCCAGGTTACAGGACAGCTAAAACTAAAGTGAAGTGCTATATTTGTACTTTTAAAATGTAAACAGGCGTAACAAAAACAGAAGGAAAACAAAGGCAACAAAAGGATTTTGTCAACATTTGGTCTAATGCAATTATTTGCTCATTAAAGTTTTTGTTCACAGAGTTCTCTGCCTTGTCACAAGATAGTCCGTTTCTTCTTTCGTCTACAACAAGTTCAGTCAAGCTAAACAATTGCTCACTGGCAACGCTTGTACACAGGACGGAGAGGTTGGCTCAAGCAAATGGAGCAAGGGCAGGAAAACGGTCTTTATTGATCCTCCAGTAGGTCAATGCTTTTTCCACTTCTGCTGACGGGCAACTCAGACAGGTAACTCTGTACCTGCACGGACGAAGGGCAGGCCAGCAGTTGCTCCACCTCTGAACTCTCCTCCAGAACTGTCATGTACATCAAGAAGTAGACTACGTGGCTTCTGTGTCAGGTCCAGGTATTGTGGTTGTTTCTGCAGCAGGTTCCTCAGGTGTGCGTCTGGTTTTCCCAGAATCCAGCACAGCCAGAAGCACCTGGTTCACTTGATCCTTAACTAATGCTGAGAAGTAGCAATACTTGTACATTTTGCATACACAGACAAGAACAGTTTAAATGATAGCATTTCAAATCTAGCCTGGCATACATAACTATTACTCATACCCTATAGCTATATAGCTATGTAAATTAAATTGACTATACAAATAGATGAGTTATATTACTACCGTAGCAGTATGTCAATAACAATCACCGTAGTTATATTACTACAGTGGCAGTATGCTAATAATTATCACCGTAGTTATATTACTACAGTAGCAGTAGACTAATAATTATCACCGTAGTTATATTACTACAGTAGCAGTAGACTAATAATAATTATGTTAGTTATATCACTACAATGCTAACAATAATAATAATAATAATAAATTCTAATAACTTGCCTGGAAACAAGAAATGGCCAAAGTGTACAGAGGCTCCTTTTTGATGTTGCCGAACCTTCTCTGCGCAGCCTCTAACAATTAGTGTTTTGCAGTGTCCACTCCACAGTGTGGGTCGGCTCTTCTCGTCAAAAGCCGTTTCAGCATAGTGATGCCTGGAATGAAGTCTGCGGCTCTTGGAACCGAGGAACTGATTTCTTTAGTGAGTTCCTCAAAAGGTGCGAGGAGGCCTAACACATTATCAATTAGCCTCTACTGAGGCGTGTTGAGTGTAGCCGACAGATCATTCTCTGCACTGCACGCTCCCAAAGCACGTCCCTGCCCCATCAGCGACTGCAGCATATAGTAAATGCTATTCCATCTGGCAGGAACATCTTAGCGCCAATCGTTCCTTAGGCTGGCCCACATGTTTCTAGACGTGGTTTTGTCGCGAATAGGCGAGTGATGAGTGTTTAAAATACCCTCATCCAGCGCCGCCTGTATTGGGTGGGCCACGCGTGGCAAACTCACCAAGCTGCCCTCATCCAGCGCCGCCTGTATTGGGTGGGCCACACGTGGCAAACTCACCAAGCTGCCCTCATCCAGCGCCGCCTGTATTGGGTGGGCCACGCTTGGCAAACTCACCAAGCTGCCCTCATCCAGCGCCGCCTGTATTGGGTGGGCCACGCATGGCAAACTCACCAAGCTGCCCTCATCCAGCGCCGCCTGTATTGGGTGGGCCACGCTTGGCAAACTCACCAAGCTGCCCTCATCCAGCGCCGCCTGTATTGGGTGGGCCACGCGTGGCAAACTCACCAAGCTGCCCTCATCCAGCGCCGCCTGTATTGGGTGGGCCACGCATGGCAAACTCACCAAGCTGCCCTCATCCAGCGCCACCTGTATTGGGTGGGCCACGCATGGCAAACTCACCAAGCTGCCCTCATCCAGCGCTTTGGTCATATTTCTAGCATTGTATCGCAACACCACACGGACCCTGCTCTTGTCTATGTCCCACATTTCCAACGTTGTGTCAAAGTTGTCCGTGAGATTAGTAGCAGTGTGGGACCCTAGCATTTCTTGACCATGTAGGACACAGCGTTGCTGGAAATCTTCGTCCACCCATTGAGGAGTCGGGCTCAACATTGACATTTAGACGTCCAAATGTCAGTTGTAAAACTGATTGCTGCTTTGCAATCGGCTAGCAAGCTATGTGTATGGCCTGACACGACATTAAACATGTCTGGCAACGCGAAGTCAGAGAAGTATCGCCTTCTTGGTATAAGCTATTTTGGGCTGAGATCATTCATAACATTTTGGAAACCTCTATCCTCGACTATGGAAAATGTCTGGTCATCCAATGGCATGAATTCCATGATTTTCTTTGTTATGGAATTGTTATTTTCAGTGTTGTTGACGAAAGACAGCAGGGGCGACCGGCTTGTCGGTGGCTCTGGGCTCTTAGTCGCTTTAAGGATGCTAGCTTGAAATTTGGCATGTTCACCCGGCTGATGTTGTTTTAAGTGACTAATTAAATGTTGTTCAAAATGTTTTCAAAGTTGCTTCCACACAGCTAATTTTGGACTTGGATGTATTGCCAATAGCGAACTTTCTATCTTCTACACCGAAAGGTGTCCACACCAGTTTTGTGTGTGTGTGTGTGTGTGTGTGTGTGTGTGTGTGTGTGTGTGTGTAGCTGGACTGTCTGTGTGGCTCACTCTGCGTGCAAAGTGAACCGTCGTGCTGCGCATGCGTGTAAATTTGATTGGCACAGAATCGGATAAATGAGACCGATCGGCCAGTCACCGGTCATGGGCAATCAGCTGAAAATCGACCTTTTACGGTCAGCTGCCGATCAATCAGTGCATCCCTCCTGACCTTTTTGTCAAATGACAACATTGGAGACCTATTTCTCTCAGATCATACAGACCTCCAAAGACTCAAAAAAATAAATCACACTAACAATCTGCTATATGAAATAAGGCCATGTTCAATGTTCACCCTTCTCAAACCGTATGATGGACTGATTATTTAAAGTGTACCTTTTCCCACTTTCATTATTTAAATTGTATTTTTTTCCCACACAAAATGTTTCCATTGCGAAGAAAGCCCTTTAAATTGAGGTGCAAGAAATATCCCACCTTCTATTGACAGTCCAAAGATTCCTCCTGGGTTCTGCAAAAATGAAGGGAATGGGGAAATGGCCAGGCAGGTAGGTCGACAGAGCCAGGAAGAAGGGAGGTCACTGACAAGACTGATATCAGCCAGTGGACTGGAGGAGTGGTTGAGAGGACTGACAAAAACAAGCCATTACCAGGGCATTTCTCCATACACAGCACACATTTCGCAGGCCTGTCCCCATCACACCTCTTATGTTGTTGCCATCTTCTTTTTTTCTTTTAAGAGGGAATGGCATTAGAGTACTGGTTGCCTGGGCAACCCTGGTCCAATCAAGCCAGACCTTGACCCTGCTCCAATCAGAGAGCAACAATGACACATTATTGACAGGTCGTGATGACCTGAGGCAGTCGAGGAGCAGCACTTAAAAACTGCCATCCAAACGGAGAGATAGAAGGGAGAGAACAGGAGTAGGGAGACACGGGAGAGTGAAGGAGCAAGGAGGGAGAGAGACAAGGGGATGAGAGAAACCAAATGAGGTAGCTAAAGCCCAGCCTAAACTTTCCCACACCAGCCCCCATAACAATCAATCAATCTCGCCCTCCCACTCAAGCCTCCTCGTTTTGAACCCGCCCGAATGATGCCTGCTAGCTAACTGGCTAGAACAACTGACAAGAAATTGGTAAAAGTTGACATTTTAACTGGCGCTATCCATATTGTCAATATAAATATAAAATACATCTCTAAGGCAACGCCAGTACTCCAGGAGGATGGGTTTCCAATGGCTAGCAGCCTGTCGTTATTAGCAGCCTATCGTTATTAGCACCAGTAAACATGTATTCCTCCAGCCGTCAGCCTGCCAACAAGTGTTTAGTTTGTCGGATATGGATCTCAAAGGATCCAATTGGTGCATGCAGACCAGTCAACCCTGAGACATTATTATAAGTAGTAATTCAACCTGGACATGGCATACCGCGGTGGGCATTCCACTTATGGAAAATAAGCCCACCAAAACAATATTCATAATCATTCACTGAATAAAACAATAGAATAGGAATGCAAATGACATCCCATGATTGTGGTGACAGATGCTGTGGCATCTTTCTTAAAGACACTATATCTTAATATTAAATTATTCCAAATAATAAGGTTTAACTTTAATTTCGAATGCAGATCTGTGAATGTTTTTACCTGATTCTCCTTGCTGGGTGATGTCTAAATTGTAAATGCACTGTGCAAAAAACGTGATTCTGGAGCCTTAATTGCTACAGACATGGCCACGTCTCCTGGCATCTCCCCAACCATTTCTGAGAAGGGCGGACTCTTTGGGATTTTCTGGACAGTAAGCCTACAGGTACGTTTTCTTCCCTCCTGTCAGACTCTCACAGTAACTCAGCCGACATCATTGTCAGCTTGCTCCCTGCTCGAAGCAGTCTCACTACTCGGCACTAACAATGTAAAACACTGCGGCACTTTGGCAAAGTGTTATCTCATGAATCAAAACACTCGTTAAAGCAAGCTTGAAAGCAGTAAAAACATTGGTCATTTCAATGAGAACTAAATCTTAGAACTTAATCTTTGTATTTTCAATGAAATACAAAGGGTCCCTAAAATTGCATTACGATCTTAACGTCAGTTACCTACACCAGCTAGCTACCTATGTCGTGATGACGACAGCTGAAAGGTTTGCTAACTATGACAATATTAGTTAGCAATGTGCTTGAATAGCCCCTAAGACGTGATATATCTATTTGGCAAACGGTTTGTTTTTGATTTCCCTACCCTTTCTCCTCATATATCAGTGGTGGGTCACTGCCAACGGAGGAGGCAGAGCGTGAGGTTTCTGCAGCGCGAGGCAGTTCTATCACAATAGCCATGGGCTGGCGGGAAAGGACGCGGAGATGATTTCCCTGCACCCGAATTCTCAGATTGACTCAGATCCAATATTAGACAGTGAACACACACACAGCGTAATTTGACAATAAATTGTGTTCATCCTACGCAAAATGCGTAAAGGTTGGGAGGTCTGTGGTATGTAGTAATATGTAGTAATTCGGTGGAGATGCTCCAGTCCATAAATACATCAATCCCAGTCCTTCAAAAACCCTGGGAAGAAGCAAGCTGCATTGTTTCAATGACCACTCCCACAGAACCGTCGTCTCGTGCCGTAAAGCAATTCCGTTCACGCAGTGTTCAGGATAAAGGGAGCGAACAGGGCTAATGGCAGGTGCTGGATGAGTTGAGAACGAAAAATGAGCGGCACTTCCAAAACACCACCCTATTTCCTGCCTAGTGCACTACCTCTGTTCAGAACAGGGCAGCCATTTGGGAATCACCTGAAATGCAGACTCACCTGTCTTCTCCTTGATCTCACATAGAACGCTGAAGAGGGCCGGCTTCATTCTGTGACAGTTCAGGGCGTGTTTCCTGACGGAGGAGGAAGGAGAAAGAGCAGGAGAAAGAAAAAAAATGGGAAAAGAAAGTGAGAAAAAGAAGGGAGTTAAAGGATTGGGACAAGCAGTCATAAATACTAGTTGTCACACACTGCTTGGTCTATTAGACTAAATGTTATCTTCTATTCAAAGTTGGTGGTTCTGGACTGTTGTGGACTTCAGCCAAGATTGCTCCGATTTGACCACTCCACTTTTCATCCAATTGGGTTTGAGAAGACAGCAGAAATGCCAATACAATTTTCCCCTGAATCTAGGTTACCTACAAATACATTTGTCTTTAAAATAAGACTTAATTGTATTTTGTATTGTTCAACTGATTATTGTGTCTAGTTGCAGCGACGCCCAGTCATTTTGGAAAGTCAAAGATCGGGAATGTTTAACCTGGGTCATAGTGGCGCTCCGATGCTAGGCTGTTGATCATTATGCTGCTGCGCCACTAGGGAGGCCCGGTGCTCGGGTTCCGCTTGGAGCTTGATGAAATGTCAAGACTCGGGTCTGTCACAGCGCTTCATTAACTTTCCTCCCAAGACGTGTGACTTTTGTAGACTCACAGCGCTTTGCAAAATCATACTCTGCCCAACACTCACTCAGTGACACTGACTTTTAATTATATCATAACTTAATTATATTCCAAAGTCTTAATTATAATATTTAACAAACGCACGGACACAAAGTAATGAGACAAGCTCCCTCACTGCTCACCCCCCCCCCCCTCCACACACACCCCCGCAGGTTGCTCTGTGTGGTTCCACTCCAGCACCACGCGAGTCGTCCGAAAGGCCGAGTCCCCAGTAACAGGACATGACCCGGGACACAGACATCTGCCGTCCCATGTTCGCGGATGGCGGTGTCGCGCTGGATGGCGACACGCTACAGGCAGTGCACAGGTCTACCGCTGTTGAACGGGCAGGTTGGATACAGACCTCAGCCTCTCCTCGCTTCTCTCTCCCGGAAACATTGTGCATGTCCAGTATATCGTATTGTCGCCACTCATGTCTTATATGCTCACCACCATTTGTATACAGTTGTATGTCAACTTTACACAGACTTTTTGTATTCAGTCCCTATAAATACCGTCTACTGGACATTGGGATTGAAGGTCAATCGGACTGTGCAGTGTCTCAACCTTAATAGGATGAATGCAGTACATCTTGACCAGACAGCCAGCAGTTGTCTTGGGACTCAAATGTGTGAAAAGGTACAGAAGAATGTGAAGTGCACAAGAACTGCGGAGAACAACTTGAAATGCAGCCTTAAGCGTCACAAGTTTATTTTTAAAAGCTCTAACACTGTATTTGTCAAGTCTGTAGTCCGTACAACTCACACGTGCGTAAAGACGCATCCTAAGAAACATGACGCAGGTATTCCTCATCGTTCTGGTCTGAGCAGCATCGCTAAAGAAGCTTAATATGAACACTGAGTCCTTTAATAGTATCACAGTAAGTCCCTGGAGCCGCAATCCTCGATACAAACCATTCAAACCCACGACGCTGAGCTATTTATAAACATCAAGAAATGACATAAAAAGCATGTTTAAAAGATGTGATACTTCAACGTGCGTTCAGGAGGCATGACATACCTTCACGTGACGAAATAAATGAAAGACAAAATGTACATTTATGGATTTGACGGATAACGGAATAACCAAAGGGAAAAAAAACAGTAAAGAAAAAAGGGATACATTTCATAAAGGAATAAATGAACCATTGTTCAACTCGCTGGCAGCAGCTTTCCAACACAGAGGAACAAATCAGAACACAACAAATGAATACATGAGTAGGATCTAATGTCAACACCAACTCCAGGTGTGTCCATGTAACAGATCTAAACTAGGCTGTATCATGAGGACATGACTGTTTATATGCTTAAAGCATTTCGATGTGTCAGCATTCAACGAGGGGACCTCTCGTCTGGTTACTCATCAAGTCACTAACTGGGTCCACGGCCTTTATGTGTCAAGCGATTTTAACTTTCATCAAGAGAATATATCTAGTTTGTGAGATCTGTTCAGGTAAAAAAAAGATGTAATTCTATAACTGCTGGAATAAAGTGTGTGGGGGGGGGGGGGCGTGCCAGCCATGAGCAAGGCGGGAGGGGATTGGGGGGGGTAAGCAGGAGCAGGGGTGGGTGGGGGGGTTTGGGTGTAGGGGTCTAATGGGTCATGCGGTGAGTCTGTCCTGTACTCTACTGACCTGTGCTGGAAGTTGAGCGGAAGGCCCCCCCCTGCCGTGCCCCCCCCCGCTCCCCCTCCCTCTGCGGGGTCGTCTGATCCACCCCAGTGCGCCGGCGAGTCCTCTGGCCAGCATCTGGACACAGGGTAACAGGGGACAGGGAGAGGGGTGGGGCCCCGGTGGCGGGGGTTAAGCACTTCACATACCACGGCATCGTCGCTGCATCCAGGAAGTAAAACATGACCCCTCCTACCAGGAAGCAAAACATGACCCCTCCTCCTAGACCGCGTCTGAACCTACTTCGTTCCCTTGATTTTGTGTGTGTGCCCATCACCCTGCCCGGACCACAAGCGCCTCTGTGTGTCAGAGCGTCCGTTCCGGTACATTTCACCCACATGCATTGGGTCCCGGACCCATTAGGGCGTTCAGAATGACCAAAATCACATTTCGATAACAGTAAATCATGGAAATCTCCAGCAAAGTTGGAATAGTGTAGGACAATGTTCTCAAACACTGTGTCAAATATTACATCCACACACACGCGCGCGTGTGTGAGTTGGAAACGTGTTTGCTGCATGTCCCTCTCTCCCCAGGACCGCTCCCTGGAGTGGGCTCTCAGCCAGGAGGATCGGACATTTTTACTGCGACCCCAGAGCAATTAGAGTTAACTGTCTTGCTCAAGGACAGAACGGCTCGTCACTGTGTCGGCTCAGTGATTCGATCCAGCAACCTTCTGGTTACTGCTTATTTGCTCTGACTGCGACGCAACCAGCCGCAGAGACATTAATGGACACAGCTTCAGTTGATGCCAAACAAAGGGCTACAACGCCTCTTGTCTGAGGTAGTGCAGCTGTTTGATGGTGCCTTGGGTCACTCCAATGTTTTCAGTCCACCATGATATAAAAAGGACACTCTGTTTCATGGAATACATTTTTTTCTCTTCCACTTAAGTGAATGAAAAAGGCCCAGATCTCTCCTCTTCCATCTCCCGCAACAGCCTTTATAAACGTATGGCTGTGCAAAGTAGTTAGAGACTGGAGTGTGTGTGTGCGCGCGCGCGTGTGCGTCAGCCCTGGACGACGTGGTTGGCAACAAATGCATTATTAATATTTGTAATCATTTAAAAATTGTCAAAATATCCAGCCGTGGGCAGCTAAAGAAAGAAATGGTCCGCATGTAATTGCTTGGCTTTCATATTGAACCATGGCAGCATGGGTAGGATAGGCAGAAGACCACTCGCCATCTTCCATTGAATTCAATTGCAGACATATTATTTTGTAGGGGGTCCTTTCCCGAGGCCTCTTAATATTTAGGGATCCTAAAATAATATGAATTATAAAAGGCTACCCGACACCCCTAGCACAGTTCACCTCAAGACACCTCAGGTCAACTCTTCAGATCTGCATTAATAAACACCTAACAACAGGCCTCCACTGCTGAAATAGTTTAAACCGTTCACCCACAAGTTGGGAACCACAACAAATCTCAGGGATCCCAGAAATCACCCACATGTTCCAATGAGGTCATACATCATGTCATGCGAGTGGGTAGAGGGACTTGCAATTACGCGTCTACTGCCAATCCACATTGTAGGATCTGAATGCCAAAAATGTTCCGTACCATTTTGTTTGGTTCAATAATTAGGATGCTACGAGCCGATGTGCAACTTGCCCTGCTAAAACCACATCTGGAAATCACAAAGGGGTCCAGACAAGGCGATGTTTTCACAAGGGGTACAGTTGCTCTACGATGTAAACCTCAGTACACTGTCAACCCAAACAAGCTGGCAGGACACAAAAATCACGATAATCAGTATTCTTAATTTTTTGCCCTAATATTTTGGCGTTCATAACATTTCACAACAGAAGTCTGCAAAACCGACAGGTTTAGTGCTAATTAAACATTGCATACATAACTTAAGTACACAACGTTTGAGAGAATGCATACAAATCTCTCTAACCAGATTTAAGCACCATTATCTAAATAACTGCATAATAATGAAATACACCTCCAATGTAATTTCCCAGAATGCATTTTCCTTTTAAGTGAACTCATTACCACCAACAAACCATATCGGTTAATGACAGACACATGGTTATTGAACTCATTCACTTTAAATCCTTTTGTCTTGAGAGTTCCAAGACAATGTTACAAAGTGTCCACTTGAAATAAAAAATTGTCCCACTGAGGGTTTTGAAGTCTTGCTCTGCATAGTACAGAGGCCAGAGAGTCATGGCATGCACAAACTTTCCCAAACTTCCCTCATTTCCCAAAAACATCACTGCATCCATTGGTTTTCCAGCAAATCCAGAGAACATACAACCCTACTTGCCTTGCCCTGGACTGCAAAGGGAAGTCTACTTGAGTCCAGCTTCGCCTCTGACAGCCAGACAGAACTGTTATCTAATTAGATCAACCACGTCAGTATCAGGAGCAAAATTAACTTTATTGGTTTATTTTAGAAAAATATGTTTTTCCTGTGCAGCATACATGCAAAACAAGATGAACAATAAAGATATCAACCTGCAGTAGAGCATGTTGGGAAAATCTTCATTCTAAACTTACAAAGAACAAGTAAAAATCTGTGTCACAAACATTTTAATTGGTAACATTTCAACTTTGAGTTAAACTTACAAAAATATTTATACAGTAAATATTCCTTAGGTTTAGTTTCCACAGAGCGACGCACACATCCAACTCCGTCCACTCACCGAAATGCCAACAACCAGGTAGGAGCGGAGGTCTGTTAAAAACTCCTTTCAAGTGACAGGGAATCATGCTCTAGCTAAACAGAAATCTATTTCAATACTTTCTCAGAGAAACGTAGCCCTTGTTTAGTGTTCTATGTTCTTAAAATGCTAGAGGTGTGCTGGAAATATTTTGAGTGACAGAAACGCCCCGAAGTGGATTGGCAGGCTGTGATCTGGTGGTATGGGAATAAAAATGTAATTTTAAAAGGAGGAATGTAATCCCTCTAAGAGAAACACAGTTTGGGTCTTAATTCAGGCACGGAAAGAATGTAATTGGAACATCTCAATGAGTGCAAAATAAAAACGAAAACACATAAGCCACAAAAACGCACCAAAAATACCCATAGGACACTTAAAACATCTGTGCATTTTAAATGGATTCATAATATTAGTCCTTAAAAAGGTTGTTGAAAACGTATTCCTGTTGTACAGCTAAGAGTAAAAGCAATATTCTTAGATTTATCATCAAAACCATCATAAGCAGTACATGGAGTGTCCAGCTTACCGGCCCCATCTCGTTAATAGAAACTCGATTTGCGGACAGCTGCACTCGTGTACACATTATAGGAGAATTGATTGCACCCCGTGCACAATGAAAAGGATGCACACCACCAGGAAAGGAGGGAGTGAATTAATTAAGGGAACCAGGTGGTCAAACGTGGGGTGGAAAATCACTAGCTAATGACACATCACTGGTCTCAGTCTCGTATTGGGACCGCGGAGGGCCGCGTCTTTTGTTCGGAATTCTGACGCTCATTCGCCCCCACTCATTAAGTAGACCTACAGCCTCTCTACCACATGGCATTTATTAATATCATCGGTCGTGTGCTTATTATCAAACAGACAAGCACACGCACATGACTAATGATATGCAAACAAATATTATAAAGTGAGACATCCAAAAATATGTATTTTTCCCCCATTAAAACAGTGGTTGAATGTGTGCTATGGACCTACACCACGTTAATACATCAGTTACCATGTTGTGTCATATCAGATGGGATGGCGATTCGCTCTACATACCCAGAGCACAAGTCCAACATTTTAACTAACGACCATTTGAATTTCAAAGCTCATCACCGACAGTGACGGCTCAATTAAATTTTGCCTGATTATCTATGTTAATGACAATGAAGCAGATTAAACAAGTGTATTTACTTGAGTCCCCAATAAAAGCGATTCCTCAATTCAATGCACTAGATCAACAGTAGTGCACTTCAGAGAATAGAGTGCCATTTGGGAAACATTGGGATCACAATTTGGCAGGATGGGAACAAAGTGTTTGATGAATTAAGTGACATTTTGTTTATTTGCACTCAATATTAATTCAACAGAAGAAACACCCGTTAATATCAACAAACATTCACCGGACCGTCGGACACCAATTGTAGGATGTAGGTTTTGAAATAGTAGAAAGCACATTTAACTAACGTATTTATAACCGTAATATTTCTAAGGTTTTACTATTTTATGCCCATCCGATGGTCCTGGCCTTTGTGGACAACCTCTAACTTGTCTCAAGTTGGCAACACCTCGGAGGAAACTTTTGTCATGTAAGTTAGTTGTACCCACTGTTCAAGATCGACGCGAACAGAATAGGTACCATGCATACTATAATATAGGCAGTAAATAATGACCCATAATTATATATAACCCGGGTTAAATTATTCACCGTAACCATGGCTTTCCAACAACCCAAATAATCGGACAGGTTATTTGAATAACGGTAACAAAGCATTACATTTGACACAGACGCCAAAATGTGGAAGAATAAAAATTACACATGTTGAGCCTTAAAATACATGGCAATGTATGCGGTAACGTCTGTGTAGACAACCATTACATTAGTTAATTATTAAATAATCTCGTTTCAAAACACACTAAAGGAAATATGAATCACATCAAAATATCCATCGTTGTCCCAAACAAGCGACGAGCGACCCCTCCAAAAACAAGACAGCATGCTATGAACGAAAACATTACAGTACAGTAGCTATCTCTCGTCTCATCTTCGTTCCATCGTTCCATCGCAGCACGTTTCTTACCTGGCCTGCGCCTCGTCCAGGCTTTCGTCTGTGATGGCCATTATCTGTTGTAGAATGTCCCCAATGTCTTGTTGCGGTTGACCGAGTTGTTTTCTAACCGAGTCTGGGTCGCCAACGTCGCCATGCGATAACCCACCCAGTCCGGCAAGACCCGCCAGCATTCGCGTCTGATCATCCATACTTTTAAAGACTTGCTGTTTTCCTCAGAATAGAATACCGAATTAGCCAGCTAGCTAGCTATATAACAATGCAACCCCCAGCGCAAATCATACGCCACTGGCCGATAGTAATTAATTTCTGCCAACTAGCTACTTATCCTAAAAAGTAAAACATGCAAAACGGTTCAACATTCAGATACGATTTAACGTTATAGTGCTGGCCAATGTCAATAACCACGATAAAGCTAGCAAATAGATGCAGCTAAGCAACTAGCAGGCTAGCTGTAGCCCCAAGAAATACCGAAAAAAAGCAACGGACACAAGCACCAACTGGGGAACTGGCAAACAGCGCCTCGCGCTAAAACCCGAATAAAAGCGTCCTGACCGCCGAATAAAATATGCATTCAAAATAATGCAAAGTAAAAAAATAAAATAAATAAATCTGCAAACACCTTGCTAGCTTGATGTATACATCAAGAGTCACACACTTGGGTTGTTTCGGAGCGGCTTATAAAAACCGAGCATTGTTTTCTCAGCTTGGGAAAAAGCTGCGCGAGGAGGACCAGTGAGCATCGTTCACAGAACACCAGTTTGAGTTAGCTTGTGGCTAATTATCAAATTAGATAGCCAGCCAGCGTCAACCAAGTAGCCGGTTAGCTCGTTGTTTTAAGTGCTGAAAATGTTGCCTGACATTGGAAAAGAAATGTTCAGTTATGATGTAAAATACGTCGTTATCTACGCGAATAGCATACTATGTCGCAAGTAGAGTGAGGATTTAAATAGCGACGTTAGCAGAGTTGCTAGCTAATTAAAAGTGGCTAACGTCACATAGCAAGTGAGGACCAGAATGTTAACGCTCAAAGCTTAGTTCGCTTGATGTGCGATAAAACAGAACGAGCAATCAGAATCGCACCTCAAAACAATTTTGCTAATGGGTTATGGTAGTTCATAAAGGCAGCGACGCGGGCATTCTTAATAGCTAGCTAAATAAACAGATGACCACCCGCCGTGTAGTTTACGGGTACTACAGTACAATAGTACACTGCAAGAACCTTCACTTGACTTGACCAAAGGGTTCCACTCTCCTCCCACATAAAATCACGTTTAAGATTTTTTTTGTTACTTTTAAGTTACATCATAGTATTAATTTCCATCGGATAGTCTCAACAAGTTCACAGCCCCTTCTAAGCAAAACTTGTGCGACATGTTCTTATTTTTTCCCTGGCTGAAGGTTTGCGTTTCTCCTCCCTGCTGCTCGTGCATCCACAACGCCGTGGAATCTATGGCATTCAAAGCATGATGCTACTATATCACCAATAGGGGCTGTCAGGTTGTATTTTATTTAATGAAATATTTCCCTGCTTTATGCGCAACAGAAATCTGAAACGACCCTCTCAAGACCCAAAGTCTTAGCAAACCCTCAACCTTTTTGGGGGCGCTAAGCCAAAGCGTTTCATAGCAGTAAATATTTCGGCAATGACCGTTTATTCAACCACCTGTGCTACGGTAATGCACAGCTGAAAACAGATCTTGACCTTAGTGGCACGGAGTGGGTTCGGCAGCAGTTAGAAAACGGTCATTATTGAACTTAGCGAAGTGTCTCTAATACAACTGCAATTAGTTGTGAAAAGTATAATTTGACTGCTGATATTACCTCAACGTTGAACTGAAACATTGATCAAGTTTCCCTCACGCCTCAATCATTGACCTACTTCATCAAATACCTAATTCATTATGACAAGGAGCCATTCGGAAGCATATCTAGACCACACTAAATAATTAAGTCCAATTCAACAAATCACACCCATAGTAACGGGAAGAATGTGTTCAATAAAATAAATTGTCTTATAGCGCACAAAAGTTGACAGCGAAGCACAGATTGAAAACAAAAAATGTCATTTTTTTTGCAAACGCAGAGGATTTCCCTGCCGTTTATCACTCGGACGAGAGACGGGAACTCCTCCGGACGAATCGGAGACAGAGTAGGCCTGAAGACAGGCTGTCTGCCGCGCTAGAATGATGGGTGTGCGCAGCCCAAAGGGGAGTATGGGACACAACTGGCCGCGGATTATGCTGACACTCAGCACATCCCTCCGTTACAATCTCCTCCTAATCAATCTGAAGTTAGGGAAAAGGGGCTTGAGTTCATAAAGGCCTGGCCCACCAAGGGGAGAGCATTTCTACAGTGCTGGCAAGGCTGTTCTCACTCGTAAGTCCGAGCACATCAAGTCTCACCCAACCATTCACATTCACGAACTATATTCTCAGGTTAAAGTTCGAAGAAAATATGATCAGCAATTAAATGAAATAATACATATTTTCTTATCTACCTTTCCATACATTATGAACTTGTTTCTTCGGTGCCTGAAAGGAATGCGACTCTACTTTCAGTTTGTAACCAAGAGATGTCCTCATTCTCATCACCCAAGCACCCAGCCTCATTTTCATCTTAATAAGAATCGATCTCTCTCAGTGCACACCCTCCACCCCACTTTCCCCCGCTCCTCCGCCTGCCGCTCCCACCGTGCTCCTCCGCCTACTTACCCACTGCTGCAAGAACAGCAAAAAGAAAATACAAATGTATACAATTTGTCAATGAATAGTGACTTGACTCTGTAGGTGCAGTTCAATATCTCAGAACGCTGTTTTGCGGACTTAAACCTAATTTGTTTTATGCAATTTTATTTCTCTGGTTGAAGAAAGCCCCCAAAACACCAGCAAGTAGCACGAAGGATATTGTGAGAGGACTTAGGAGGTGATAAAGACTGGATTAGATTGAAAAAGAAAAGGGGGGTTGTGAATCACTTGGCATAATGTCAGGCTTTCGTTCTGGCTCAGTGACCCAGCGAAAGGAATCACGATGGTGTGGGGGAGGGGCTTCCTTTCTGACGGTCAGAAGGAACAGAGAAATGTACGCAGTAGCGCTCAAGGGAAGAGGACAAACCCCTGGACATCACAAAAGATTTGGGTCGAAAAAGAGTACAGGGAGAAGTATGATAAATATTTATAACATTTCATACTGCCTTAAAGTGTTAAAGACAAGCAGGTTTTAATAACAACTGATTCATTTATCAGAAAGACGAAAATTCTAAAATGTCACAAACCAAAGCTATTAGACACGATAATATACAGGAATGAAATGTACCTAAAAAATTATGCATAAAAAAAACTCAAATGCAGGTAAATATTAGACTTTACAGTAGCTGAAAATTCATTAGCTATTTGAATAAATGACAAGTTCGCCCTCTAGTGGGCAAAAGCCCAGATGTCCTGCAAAACAGAATATTTCTCCTTACAGTGGAAGGCAACACCATTACTGTAGGGGCAAAACACACCTGGTTTCCATCCTGTCCCAGTTATCAGAGGTTAACGGTACACCTTGTACAATTGCAGTAAACATTTACAAAAGCTCAAGTGATAAAATTCACTCAGCAATCATCCAATATGGGACAACATTATTTACAAAACTGAGACAAGGTTATTTACAAAACAAAGTGCTTCCTCCTGTTTGCCAACCTGTCCCACGCCAGACACACAGCCACTATTCAGTTGGTGCTATGGGGGGATAATAAGGGTTGCCAATGGGACTGTGGGTTAGGTGGGCAGCCAGAGGGGGCTAGGACGACATGGTAGATGGAGCGGCAGACCTGGAAGACACAGACGGTACTGCCAGTAAACCCCTCACTGGGTCAGACGACAGATGATGGAATCCCGCGTCAGCCGCTGTGAGAAGAAACACTTGTGAGGTGTACAAATTACACGGCGGTCTGAATAAATATTTAAAAACACAGACAAGCAGGAGGATTATATTACGGTTAAATCCTCTTGAAACAGATTGCGAATGGAAGTTAGCAACTAAATATATCAAGTAAAAACAGATTTCAATGTTGTATTTCAAAGTGTTCTGCCATGTTGTGTCCTGCTGGAGATGACCTCTGTAGTATTAGACACATACACCCATTTCATGTCCTATAGCTGCAAGGAGACTTGGCCTATACTCTTTATAAGCACATTGGGTACAGCAAATGATGTCAAGTGCCAGCTTGAAGAGCTGGGAGGCTGCAGTTTTTGTTTAGAATATTTCTGTTGCACATTTGCAACATTTCATCATCTAAATTTACTGATCTCCCTAATCGACCTGCTCAAACAAACAATCCTTCCCAGAGCATTCTGGCATGCTGTCGATATGCAAACATTGATAAAATAACCACCAAATGACATAAATGTGGGGTTTACGCGATAAGACACCCCACTATGACAATGTAGTTTATAAGGCTACAAAGTTACAACCTTTATGGGATAATGGCAATACAGAGCTTAATTCTGCACTTTAACAGTGGCTGAGGCTCATATTTCGGTGAAATGAATGCTTCCATTTGACCAATACAGATCTCACTCACCATTTAAGTGCCGCTGAACTGTAAAACCAACATCAATGCTTTACAACCCAGAACATGTATTCTACAGTAAAAATGGCCAACAGCGCAAAAAGGATAATCTCACTCTCGATAAAAATGATTGCGTAAATAATCCATGCCCCCTTTTTGCCAAATGTTTAAATAACCTTAGAGACAGATCCCCATTGCCGTGGTGGAATGTCCAGGAACAGAATATTTAAAACGATTTCTTTAATGATCCATCCATTCCATCTTACCCAATCTGCTGCTCATCTCCTGTAAGAGCAGGTCAGAACTCTCCTGGATGGACAGCACCTCACGGATCATCTTGCACTGGGTGTTAATCTGAAATCGACAAACCCATTTTAACAGGGCGCTGAGATAGTT
Organism: Esox niger; assembly: GCA_016801105.1. Classification (NCBI taxonomy): domain Eukaryota; kingdom Metazoa; phylum Chordata; class Actinopteri; order Esociformes; family Esocidae; genus Esox; species Esox niger. The sequence continues at coordinate 8,737 of JACXGJ010007548.1, read as the reverse complement.
CTGTTGTTGAGGCAAATAAAGGCCCAAGTAGAAAGGATGTTTTATGGCAGATTCTTACATACACACAAACATGTCACTCATCTCATTAAAGGAGAGCATGAACAGCTCACAGGTAACAAAAGCACATTATTTAAAAACACGTAGCACATCAGTGAAACAGTGACACCCTCATCGAACGCTGAGGACGAGACATTGGAATACCAAGAAGCAAACCTGAACTCCCATTTCAGTTAAACGTCGGCAGAAATGAACCTCCTGTTGACATGAAGTGCGTGGCCACGTGAATCACACAGAGCTTTGTTTTTACAAGGACAACATGTCGATGAGAGAAACAACGACACTGGTTTGTTCCATTACACGCCTGGGGCGTTCCACTGACAGGACATCCTCACGCAGAGAATCGAGACGAGTGAATAGTTCCTCTTACCACCATGTCAACTGTGTGCAGCGGGGAGTGCTGTCTGGCGAGCACGCTGTGGTAATCCGGTTTAGCCAGGATGAGCTGGCTCTGGGAGGACTGGGCCACACGGCTAGGATCCAACGGCAACCCCACCTCCCGACCCTGCTCCACCCGCCTGCAACACAGACAAGACACCGTCCGTCAAGCCCCACCTCCCGACCCTGCTCCACCCGCCTGCAACGGAGACAAGACCCCGTCCGTCAAGCCCCACCTCCCGACCCTGCTCCACCCGCCCGCAACGGAGACAAGACACCGTCCGTCAAGCCCCACCTCCCGACCCCGCTCCACCTGCAACGGAGACAAGACACCGTCCATCAAGCCCCACCTCCCGACCCCCCTCC
>JACXGJ010007547.1:8293-30262 GCA_016801105.1 Esox niger | reverse complement strand
TTATTGCACATTTCAAAAGTAAAGCATTGAAAATCTACATACTCTGTATATTGTCAGTGTGTCTGTAAACAGTCTTGACTGCACAACTCTTGGCAGAGTAATCCAATATGATAAAAATGTGAAGTGGTTCGAGAAGGTAGAAGAAACTAGAAATATATTACCGATGTGTTTTCTTTCTAAAGAATAGATTTAAAAAGTCTGGTCAAATAACTTGGTCGATTTTGATTTGCTACTCTTAATACTCCATTAAAAATAAAGCCATTGTGAAATAATTATGGCACATAAAATAATATTTTCTGTTTTTATGGAGTTGTGTTTTCTTTTCAGAAATGACCCAACCTTCGATGCCAGCTACAAGATCTTCTGTGAGAGGATCAACCGTCATAGAATAAGTGTAAACCAAGAGGTGCTGACAATGACGCAGCTAAGGAGCTTTTTAAATCATTTATGAAACATGTTTATTTTTTACTCACAAAAAATGGAATTGCTAATAATGATAATAGTTTATAATGTGTAGATGCTGATAGACTACAATTTTGTTAAAATATACTATGTGAATATCATTATTTATTCTGTTGTGGTCATCTTTCACTGAATCTTTCAGGCAGGATAAATTGGAGGTTGACCCATGATTTCCCTCAGCTGGTGTTTCACTCCCCCAACAAGTGCAACATCTCTGAGCTGATTTTTGTTTAGACACTGTCTGCAGATAAGCTGATAGACACAAGGACACTTTATAGTGCGGCATTGATATTAAAGATGCTTCTATGTGACTCGCCCGTTATGACATGCCTGTGGCCTCCCATGTCAGATTATTTGAGGCAAATCGGTTGTGCCACTCAAGCTTTACAATTTGATTTCCTGGATAATTGGTGCAACCGAGGATCCAACACTGGCCTGTTATGTTGATATTCCAGATTATTTGAACCTAAAAGTGATATGCTTTGGCAAAACATTGTGTATCTCTCACCTAAGGGGCAGAGGAAGACTCCTATATCATTGTGACTTGGCCTAACTGTTAGCCATTTAACAGGTTCACCACTTATTGTGTCACTTCCACACTTACGCAACCAGGTTATTGTGAGTTTTTTTTATTTGCTATTTTTCTCCCTCAAAGATTTCAGTTTGTTTTTCATTTGAATTGTTCATGTTACAGGTCACATTAAAAGTGAAAAAAAGTTCTGACATGATTTATCTTTGTCAAATCTTTTTAAATCACAAAAACCTGGCATTTTAATTGGGGTGTGTAGACTTTTTATATCCACTGTACCTATGAATAGTAAAACCAGAGAAACTGACAATTTTGCAGTGGTCTCTTAATTTTTTCCAGAGCTGTATCACTCCCTGTATTTGTACCCCAGAAGCTAGCCGCTGATTAGATGCTGATAAATTTTTGGACGTATAGTCTGCAAAATTACACATATACTGGGTCCTTAGCAAGCCCTGTAAATAAAATCACATTGGGAAAGTTATGAACAGTACTTCCTGGGTCCTTCCACACACTACACAACAAAGCCTTTCCTGTGAGAAAAGTTCAGTTCCTATAATAACATGTGTTTGTGAAAGGTGAGGAGTGATTGAGCTTTTAGTGTGCGTAATGTTAGACATTACAAAAAGTCTCAGTGGGTCAAATATCTCGTGACAATTTGATAACGTGACAATTCTTCACCTACCTGGTAAGGAAGTGCTCTGACAAACACTGACCATGGCAGGCATAGTTTTTATGTCATATGTGTGTGCATGTCTGGGTGTATACATGTTTTGAGGTGTAGTACGACATGTAGTCTCCACTCTATATCTGCAGTCAGCAGGATTTTCAACAAACATTTTCATCTCCACTGCTGGGTCATTTTGACTCTAACATTACAAAAAAAAATTAAAAACAATAGGGGCATATATTGACTTTTATTTTATATGTTCAGAAACACTATGTTAAGGATTTCATCAAGTTTCATTAACTTTAAATATAATTTCAGAGATACCAAAATCTTAAAATGGGTCAATTTGACCCTTGCATAACTTAAGTGTTAATTGCACATTTAAATGAATCAAATACAATTAATTTTATAAAACACTTTTTACATCAGAAGTTGTCACATAGTGCTTTTACAAAACACCCGGCCTTAAACCCCAGGGAGCAGACAACAGTAGTGTTGAACTTCAGTGGCTAGGAAAAACTAATACGTTTTTATGAAGAAACCTAGAGAGGAACCGACATTTTAGAAAAAACCTAGAGAGGAACCAGGCTCCGAGGGGTGACCAGTCCTCTTCTGGCTGTGCCGGGTGAACATATTAATAGTCAACATTTTTATAGTACATTGATGCATGTGGGCTAAGCCCAGAGTCTATTTAAACCTAGTCCAGAACGGAGGCATGACCAGGACAAGGACAGGGACAGACGGCGGAGGCGGGGGTCAGCAAAGTGGCAGATGATATCGTCAGGTATCATCTTGATCTACATCAAAACCAGGAGGACTTTGGACAGGGAACACAACAAATTAAGCCTGGTACCCGCAGGTGTGGGTCAAGACCTCATGTCCTCCTAAGTTTAAAACGCCAGAAGACAGGGAAAATGTAGACCCTAATCCCCCAGCACAATAATATAGCAGCGTAAGACCTTGGGGCTGAGACAGGGGGTCCAGTGACACTGTGGCCCTATCCGGAGGAGGCCCTGGACAGGGCCCAATATGCAGGAAATCAATCCACCCACATTGCCAAGCATCAACCAAAGGGACACCCACCAACCGCAATCATCCTGAATGAGGGCTGAGAATTTCCAGCAGAGTACAGCCCAATTGCACCAGTGCGCAACAGAGAGGCAACAAGCCAGTGACTCCGCCTCCCGAATGGCAATGGAGAGAGGGCATCCCAGTGGCGATGAGAGCCCACCTGGCAAGGGTGGACAGTATCAGGCCTTTCTGGTCACCTTCACACTTCTGGGCCAGACTACACTTAATCATAGACCAAGCTGAAGAGATGAGTCTTTAATAGACGCTTGAAGGTTTGCACTGAGTTTGCATTTTTTATTTTATCATATCATAATTCCAAAGTAGTGGAGCTCTACGACAGAAGGCCTTGCCTCCGGCTGTTTATTTGGAAATTTTAGGTACAGTTAAAAAACCTGCATCTTCTGATTTAAGATTATGTGCAGGTATGTATAGCTGGATCATTTCAGCTAGTTAAATAGGAGCAAGTCCATGTATTAATTTATAGCTTAACAATAAAACCTTAACCCTAGTGTAGAGGCTAGTACTGGGGTAATGTGTTAAATTGTTTTTGTTCTACTTAGGATTCTAGCAGCCGTGTGCAGCACAAATTTAAGTTTATTTATTGATTTACCAGGGTAACCGGAAAAAAGATCATTGCAGTAATCTAATGTTGAAGTAACAACAGCATGGATTCGTTTTTCAGCATCAGTTTTTGATAGAAAGTTTCAGATTTTTGCAATGTTTCGAAAATGAAAATAAGCAACTTGAGATGTATTTTATATGTTCATCAAAGGAGAGGTCAGGGTCAAGGGTAACGCCGTGATTTCTTACAGTTTTTTGGAGTTTGAATGTGTCAAGCGATACGGGATCAAAAAGTTCCAGTGTCCCCATTGACACCTGGTCAGGGAGGTTCAGGACATTCTCAGGATAACTGAGATTTACTGTAATTATTGTAATTATTGTACTGTACTGTAATTATTTGAAGAGTTAAGTTATTTGTTTTCTAATGGTGATATTTTCATCAAACAAGTTCATGTATTCATTACAGCTAAAGTGAAGACACACTTCACTTGTTGAGTGTTGCTTTTTAGTTAACTTAGCAACTGTATCAAAGAGACATTTTGTATTGTTTTTGTTCACCTCAATCAGGTTGGAGAAATATGCTGATCGAGCAGATGTGAGTGCTTTTTGGTATTGTCTATCCAGGTTAGTCTGAATACTTCCAACTTGGTGGAGTGCCACTTTCGCTCCAATTTTCTGGAGGCTTGCTTTAGTGCTCTAGTATTTTCTGTGTACCAGGGACAAGTGTAACTGTTTCTTGTTGCATGTATCTTTTTTGTGGTGCAACTATATCTAAAGTATTTTGTACTGTTAAGATCTTGGATTAGATTGTTTGCAGATTTATTTTGTCACTAATGATCAAGCTTTAACAAATATCAAGAAATCTATTTGTAATCGGCTTTTAAATTATAGTGAGGCTTTTGAAACTCATTGTTTGTGGCGCTAGTGGACTTCCTTGTTTTAATGGTAAATGTAATAAGACAGTGATCCAATATCAATTTCTCGTGACAGGACTAAATCCAAGGTATGATTGTGGCTGAGCGTTGGACCTGAGACATGTTGGATAAAACCCATTGAGTCACTTATCACTTCAAAGGGTTTTTGAAGAGGGTCTTTTAACTTTTCCATATGAATACAAGAATTCTGGAACATTGTATATGGCCCGGGCGGCCTGTAAATAGTGGCTATGTAAAACAATTTATCAGCCTGGTTAACTTTCATGAGAAAACTTCAAAAGAATGAAAACCAGTGATGTGTTTAAGAGCACATTTATATTTTCTGTCATAGATATTAGCAACACCCCCTCCTTTTCGGGATGCACGGAGGATATGATCATTAATATAGCCTGGAATAGAGGCCTCATTTAGGGCAGTAAATTCATCAGGCTTTAGCCATGTTTCACACAGCCAATAACATCAATTATTATCAGAGATCAATTCATTTACTGCAATTGCCTTGAAGTAAGTGACCTAACATTTAGGAGTCCCATTTTGAGATGCGAGGTAATATAGTAATTTTTATTTGAGACTGAGGTGATGGAAGGTTTTATCTTAATAAGTTTGCTTTTGTTAGCACTTCCTTGTTTAACTTTTCTCAGCCTGGAATGAGTCACAGTCGCAAAACTATACCAACTACTCTGGCTATGCTATCGACAGACAGACACTATGCTAGCAGGCTGGCTAACCACTCCAGCTAAGATGGAGTCCATCGCTCTTCAGCAGATCAAGCCTGACCCTATTTCTGTGGGAGTCCCAAAAAGAACCAGTTATCTACAAACTCTACCTCCTGTGACGGGCAGAACTCTTTTCAGCCAGCGATTGAGTTGCGCAAATCTGCTGTAGAGCTCATCGCCACCCCTAATATATCTGTATTTTCTATACTTGCCAGTTATAGACTTTGCTCGCTCCAACTCCAGATTTCCGGCTACGTCCATGTATGATCACTGGCTGATACTTCAGTCTAAAACTGCGGGTAATGAAGTCGCTGATGACAAAAGTTTTCAGTTTATCTGGGCCAATGCATGCTGATCATTCCCCTCAGAGTCTTGACTCTGATTCGAGTGGGGAAAACCTGTTGAAAATCTCAGTTGGCTCTAGCAGTGACCCAAGTTTAACTGGTCAACTGCATTTCTTCCCAGTGATCAAGATAAAGTTCTTGCCCGGCTGCGGGAGCTGTGCTGAGAGCTAAAAACATGATTGTTTGTTTCTTCCTGGTGGCACACACGCAGCTTTTCCCATTTCTACATTATCCTTGCCTGACATTTGCGTCTGAAGCCGGGCCTCTAACTCTCCTCTGTGAAGTAGCTACAACAATGGAACATAATAATGGGTAGCTAACAGCAAGCAGTGTATAGCACGCCAACAGTCCCACAATGCAACAGTCCCATTAGGTATTGCCATTTATTTTCCATTTGCCTTGATTGCACATCTGCACATTCTGCTTGTAATGTACATATACTAAATTCTGGTAAATACCTGTACATTACCTGACCTCTTCTATTTGCACTTCTGGTTAAATGCTAACTGCATTTCGTTGTACTATACTTGTATATATTTAATGAAAATAGAGTTGAATCTAATCTAATCATGGAAAAAAATACTAAGATGAAAACATTGTAATAAACTTATAAAGGAAGAAGGCTCTGAGGGGAGACCTGTCCTCTTCTGGCTGTGCCGGGTGAACAAGAGTACAAAATGTAATACTTAATGGATGCATGTCAGAGCATCTTCAAAAATGGAACGCTTGTCGGGTGTTCTTGCTCTGCAGTGTTCAGTACCTATCAAACGTGGTCCGCGGAAGGAAAAGCAGCAAACCAGCCACAGGGTCATTGATGCCCATGGGGAGCAAAGATGTGTGGTCCCTTCCAACAGACAATGTACTGTAGCTCAAATTGCTGAAAATGTAATGCTGGTACTGATAGAAAGGTTTCAGAACACACACTGTGTAGCCACAGACCAGTCAGGGTGCCCATGCAGACTAACCCTTGTACCGCTGCTGAAAGAGCCTAAAATTAGAATGTGAGCATCAAAACTAGGCCACAGAGCAATGGAAGAAGGTGGCCTGGACTGATTTCCTTTTACATCACGTGGATGGCCGGGTGCATGTGCGTCACTTACCTGGAGAACACATGGCACCACGATGCACTGTGGAAAGGAGGCAAGTCGGGTGGAGGTAGTGTTCTGCAATGTTCTGCAAGGAAAACTTGGGACCTGCCATTCATGTGGATGTTAGTTTGTCACGTACCACTTACCTGAGCATTGTTGCAAACCATGTTTACACTTTCAATGCAACAGTACTCCCTGATGGCATTGGCTTCTTTCTGTCAGGGATTCGGGTTGGAACCCAAGTGCGGATCGAGAAGTGCGAGGGGAAAAGACAGGCAGAGTAATCGGGGTTAGGAAGGAGATCGGTACACGGACTGTCGGTAGAGGTACAAACCTGTGGCAGGCAGAGTAATCAGGAACAGGCAGGAGGTCGGTACACGAGCTGGCGGCAGAAGTGCAGACAGGTAGCAGGCAGAGCAGTCGGGGACGGGCAGCAGATTGATATACGATAAGCTTGAACCGAACATAAACTTGCAAGTGGCTAGGAAGCGCATGTGAATATAAACCATAATTCGGTGGGGAAGAGTTGACAGGGATCCGTAGAAATACTGTTTGTAAAGAGGCGAGTGGGAACAGGTGTGTGATATTAAATTGGGGACAGGTGTGGGAGTGGATGATGACAAACAGGTGCGCGATCTCAGCTCACGGAGGCGGCGACGTGACACTTTCATGATGGTAATGCACCCTGACACAAATGGATCAGGAATGGTTTGAGGAACAGTACAACAAGTTCAAGGTGTTGACTTGTCCTCCAAATTCACCAGATCTCAATCCAATTGAGCCTGTGTCTAATAGAGTCCATGCCTTGACAGGTAAGCCTGTTTTGGCAGCAACATTGGGACCTACATAATATTAGGCAGGTGTTCATATGTTATGGCTGATCAGTGTACAGTAGTTCGTACTACTATGCACTTAGCTGCGACGCCAAAGGAGGCCAATAAAGCATCCACTCTGACTGTAGTGAAACACTGCATGACATTAACTGATCGAAAGGAACTACATAAAGGAAGAAGGCGCCTGTAACTTGCAATTGAATACTTAAAGAATGTCCCAATTCAAGAAAACTATTGAAATTCAACAACCTTTTTTAAAATGTATTTATTTGGCTTGCAGTTGAATAAACTAAAATCTGCTTGTTCCACAAAGAAATACTAGAATCTGAGAATTGTACATTATTATAGCCAATCATGGACAATCTCAAGGCTATAAATAAATCTAAAGAGACTTTGACATTCCTGTTTCAACCTTAAGTAAATGTATCAAGATGTTTAAGGCCTTTGCCACAGTTGCCAAACTCCCTGGACAAGGCAGTAAGAGTAAACTTAATGGAAGATGCATAGTTCTACAGCTGAAAAAACACTTTGACCAAGTGCAACCCAGATTCAAGCTGAGCTTTAGACACAGGTAAACTTGCACCATCTGTCACCAGTCAATGAATGGGATTGTATGGTAAAACAACTGCGGTGAGACAGAAAGAAGAATACCAGACAACAATTTGCAAAAGCATACCTGAATGCACCACAATTCTTCAGGGGCAATCTCCTGTGGACAGATGACAACAAATTATAGCCTTTTGGTAAAGCACACTGTCTATGATTACAGAAAACAAAATAAAAGAAAAGAACATCTTACATTCAAGATTTAAATACTTTGGTACATATTTCTGGTACTTATTTTATGAGAAAATGTGACTTATTTCAAGAAAGTGCAAGGGTGCCAATACCAATTATTGCTTATAGGTACCTTTATGTGCTCAGTATTTTATAAATTGATTTTTGACAATTTATTGTTTCAGTGGCTCTGAAACTGTACTCGGTGACCCCATATGTTTCACAGTTTTGTTTTATCCTTGACCATCACAGCTTATTTACTTATCAAATATTTGATCAGTTGACAGCTTGAATGAGACGTACTTGCTCTGGAATATTTCAAATATATGAAATGACTGGGGGCAAACAAGATTTTAGAACCTGCTATCATGGAAAGTTCGAAACCTGTACATTTGACTGTGAGATGTGGTTGGCTCACCTATGTTGAAAGTACTATGTTGCTTTTGATAAGAGCATAAAAAATTTTTTCTATTCATTTTTATCAGATGCTCTTATCCAGAGCGACAAAAAATGTCACTGTATCTGTATAATACTGCATATATAAGAGAGAGATGTCAAAAAAAACTATGTAATTTATTTCTACGAGGCACATATAAGTAACAGACTGATTAATCACAAATAAAGTTCAGCTGTTTTAGTAGGATTTTCCTGACATTTTCTTAGTTGCATCTCAGAACAAAAGCCATGGTCCGCAGAGAGCTTCCAAAGCATCAGAGGGATCTCATTGTTGAAAGATATCAGTCAGAAGAAGGGTACAAAAGGATTTCCAAAGCATTAGATATACCATGGAACACAGTGAAGACAGTCATCAAGTGGAGAAAATATGGCACAACAGAGACATTAATAAAAACTGGACGTCTCTCCATAATTAATGAAAAGACAAGACGAAAACTGGTCAGGGAGGCTTCCAAGAGGCCTACAGCAACATTAAAGGAGCTGCAGGAAATTCTGGCGAGTACTGTCTGTGTGCTACATGTGACAACAATCTCCTGTATTCTTCATATTAATGGGCTATAGGGTAGGGAGGCCAGACGGAAGAAAATTAAAACATCCAAGACCGGCTGAAATTTACAAAAACAAAACATCATGTTTCCCTAAAGCATGTGGGAAAATGTGTTATGATCTGATGAAACCAAAGTTGAACTTTTTGGCTATAATTCCAAAAGGTATGTTTGGCGCATAAACAACACTGCACATCACCCAAAGAATATCATAACCACAATGAAGCATGGTGGTGGCAGCATCATGCTTTGAGGCTGTTTATCTTCAGCTGGAACTGGGGCCTTAGTCAGGGTGGAGGGAATTATGAACAGTTCCAAACACCAGGCAATTTTGGCAAAAAACCTTTAGGCAAGTTCACCTTTCAGTACAACAACGACCCAAAGCACACATTCAATTCCACAAAAGCATGGCTTAACGTTTTGGAATGGCACAGCCAGAGCCAGACCTGAATCCAGCTAAACATCTGTGGAGTGATCTACAAGAGGGCTATGCACAGGAGATGTCCTTGCTATCTGACAGATTTGGAGCGCTTTTGCAAAGAATAGTGGGCAAATGTTGCCAAGTTAAGATATGCCATGCTAATAGACTCCTACCCAAAAAGACTGAGTGCAGTAAAAAACTATCTAAACGTTCTTCAACAAAGTATTGGTTTAAGGGTGTGCACACTTATGCAACCAGTTGTTTTTTTTTTTACCCCATTTCACTTTGTTTTTCTATTGAATTGTTCACTTTATATGTCACATCAAAAGTGGAGAATGTTCTGAAATGATTTATATTGATCAAATGTTATTTACTTCACAAACACCAGCCATTTTAAGGCGTTTGCAGACTTTGTATATCCACTCTATACACCACTGCAAAATAATCTTTAATCGGGCCCTGGGACAGGAATCCCAGGGCCCGGGACAAAATTTAACATTTAGGATCCAAATCACGAGCCAAATAATTTTATAAATAGCAATGATGTTACTCTTCATAAAACAGGTCATAAATATGTATTGTTTAATGTTTTAGCTAGGTAGTACTAAATACCAAGATTGACTGACTAACCAGGGCCCGGGACTACGTTTCCGGTTGTTTTCCCCGTCAGCGTCACTGTTTCATGATATCACATGTATTTGGACAGTTGGCTATTCAGCTGTTAATTATTTGGCAGTTATGTTTCTTTGTGTCATTAATGCACAAAGAAGAGAGGTGTCAATATCATGTCTTGATTCTAGCTATTGTTTTTGCAACTGTTGCTGGTGTCTGAAAGCATGAGAAATAAAGTGTCAATGCAATTCAAGCTGACTATCATAAGGCAGATCAATCAAAATCAATCAGAGACATAGCCGAAACATTAGGCATGTCACAATCAACTGACTCAAAAGAAAGACTTTATGATAAGTTGATTACTCCATTCAAGTGTGTAACGTGGTAGGGCAACATTTGAATCAGATGTGTGAGTGCTAGGGCAAAAACTTAAACGTGCACCCCTTGGGGTCCCCAAGACCAGGATTGGAAACACTGTCATACAGCAAGACAATTGTAAACTAGTGCTGTTAAACGATTATAATAACACATAATCTTCTGTAGTTAATCACGATTAATCCCAATTTTAGAATGTGTTCAAATTTACCCCTAATACACTATTTTCTGTTTAAAAAGAAGTTCATTACAGTAAAGACATACTATGTTTTATTGCAAATTATGGATGGTGCTTGACTTGGGATTACATAAATGCAAGTTGTCAATGCACTTAATTTAGTTTAATATACATACAATGTCAGTCCATAACTTACCACAATAAGGGGATGCATCTAAATGTAGCCCATGTAAATCTAAATAGAATGTTGCCATCTCATATTGTTTTCTTGATTAATGTACCAAGGACATTATCGGCTACATTAGGCTGATGTATGAAACGTATCAGTCCCCGTTATCTGGACAGCTACATGGTGTACAGGCATGTAATCCATTGAATCACACCGAAGTTGGTCGAAGTATTGTCCTTTGATGTTTAGGCTTAAATTTGGTTAGAATGGGGTTCAGGTGGGTGCCTGTAAACATTAGATTTCCTGAAAGATGTAAGCCAGAACCAACTACTTCAGAAGTATCAATCAACCAATTTAATTTTATAAAGCACTTTTTACATCAACAATTGTCACAAAGTACTTTTATTCCCAAATTCAACCAAATGCATGAGATAGGATGACAATTTACCACGCTACAAGCAAACTGTTGGCAGTTGGATTCATACAACAGAGCTGGGGGGGCCATGGATAGCATTCTTGTTTAATGGGTTTTTTAGTAGTTACACTGGGCTGCGGGATGCATGGAGAGATATTCCCATTTCCACAAATCCATTGCACAAACGTATGTTTAGCCTACTAACTAGTAAATAGGCTTTTGTTGTTAAACTAGTGTAGAGTAAACATGACTCGTGACATGAATGCCAACTCTTAAATTACTGTATATATTGAAAAAAATGCCTGTGAAGCTCAGGTCAAGTCAACTGCCAATAAAGGTATTGATAGACAATAAATGCTTGCAAGTAACATGATCCTGTCAGCGCCCGGTAATGTCAAGCTCTTGTTGGATGACGCTGAGGCTCAGAAAAAGAAAATGTTTCTTTTGTGTTGTTACCAGATGCACCGGTTCCTTATTTTGTCATTAGTATAGGGGTATATATGTCTGTTATTTTGGTTGGGGTTTTGTGGGTTATTGTTCTTTTGTAAACGTCCCGTTGGTTTTGTTACTGCGCCAATACATTAAAGATACGCAAGCCAGTCACATGCGTCTGACTCTCTCATCAATCGTGACAATGTGTTAACGGCTATTTTCTTTTATTGCACACGTTAATTCGTTAACTTTGACAGCCCTATTTTAAACATATATTTTCTAATTAATGCAAATGGGGTTAAGGGTTGTTTAAACTTTTAAAAAACATTTACTGAAGGTGGCTGCAGGACACGCAGAGCATCACTGAAGAAATAACCAGATACTGGTGAGGTTGATGGGTTGCATAATTCAGGCAGTTACTGCATACAAAGTTAATGCAATAAAATATCCTCAAATAAAAGATGATAATCCAAAATACACTGAACAAAATTATAAGCACAACACTTTTGTTTTTGCCCCCATTTATCATGAGCTTAACGCAAAGATCTAAGACAATCTCTATGTACACAAAAGGTCTATTTCTTTCCTATATTCTTCACAAATCGGTCAAAATTTGTGTTAGTGAGCACTTCTCCTTTCCCGAGATAATCCATCCACCTCACAGGTGTGGCATATCAAGATTCTGATCAGACAGCATGAGTAATGCACAGGTGTGCCTTTCGGTGGTGAGAGAAAGTAGGCTTGAGAAACAGATGTACTGACTAATTGGTATACATTGGTATAGGCCTTTCTTAATGGAAGGTATTTGGCTGGTTTTGACCATTGGCCTCCTCCCTTATATTCAGTATATGTACTGTGGAACCTACTGTATTCTTTGGAGAGAGAGAGAGTGGGAACTATGTACTGTTAACATCAACGTCTCATGCTGAATAAAGATGGCTCTCCCCTGACTTTCTGGCTGCATAACTTTTGTTCATGGATATCACATGGAACAGGAAAATAACACTGGTCACAATAAAAGGCCACCCGGAAATGTGCAGTTTCACTTTATGGGGAGTCTGGGGGGGTCAGTATCTGGTGTTACCACCATTTGTCTCACGCATTGCAACACATTTCCTTCACATAGAGTTGATCAGGTTGTTGATTGTGGCCTGTGGATTGTTGGTCTACTCCTCTTCAATGGCTGTGCGAAGTTGCTGGATATTGGCAGGACCTGGAACACGATGTTATATATGCCGATCCAGAGCATCCCAAACATTCTCAATGGGTGACATGTCCGGTGAGTATGCTGGCCATGCAAGAACTGGGATGTTTTCAGCTTCCAGAAATTGTGTACAGATCATTGCAACATGAGGCCGTGCATTATCATGCTGCAACATGAGGTGATGGTCGTGTATGAAAGGCACAACAATGGGCCTCAGGATCTTGTCACGGTATCTCTGTGCATTCAAAATGCCATCACTAAAATGCATCCATGTTCGTTGTCCATAACACACGCCTGCCTATACCATAACCCCACCGCCACCATGGGCCACTTGATCCATAACGTTGACATCAGCAAACCAATTGTTGCAGCAGCTGTCCGGGTGGCTGGTTGCAGGCAATCTTGGAGATTAAGATGCTGGATGTAGAGGTCCTGGGCTGGTGTGGTTACTTGTGGTCTGCGGTTGTGAGGCCGGTTGGATGTACTTCCAAATTCTCTGAAAGGACTTTGGAGAAGGCTTATGGTAGAGAAATGAACATTCATTTCACGGGCAACTTGTGACATCTGTGGCATTGTGCTGTGTGATGGAACTACACATTTTCTAGTGGCCTTTTATTGTAGCCAGCCTAAGCCGCACCTGTGAAATACTCATGCTGTCTGATCAGTATCTTGTTATGCCTGTGACGGTGAGGTGACGGATTGGTCCTCCATCTCCCGCATTCTCCGGTTCACCAACAGCCATGAACTCATCTCGGTCCCATTGGTCTTGTCTTGTCATTCATTGTTCACACCAGGTCCTGTGATGGAAATTTCACCGATAGACACTCAAAGGAGTAAGACAGAGACAAAATTCTCTTGGCACAATTAGTAGTTTATTTGCAAATAGAGAGACGCGTCAAATGCTTACCAAATAATCATTCGAGGAGTCTCTGAAGAAATTACATGTACAGCTCGTATTTATAACAGTCAAAGGGGTGTGGTATAATGTTGCACCCATGTGCTAACTCAATAGAATACATTCCTTTTGTTCTATTACCACCTAGGCCTGACACAAAGGGCATACTGTCCTTCTCCACATGGGTAATCTCATCAAGTCTGTTAGGGCTTACAGCATCCTGCCATATTGTTCCCCGTTGTGTTTACCTAAAGGGACAACTGCCCCTACCGTCCCCCACAATCACATTCCTAAGGAACAAAGGACAGATACCCTTAATGGTTTAGCCAGTTGAGCAGGTCAGAGAACCTAATGATTGTCTGAAATAATACAGATGCATGTCACTACCAAAGACCAGAGTTGCATACCATGTAATAGATAAGCAAACATGTCTCCAAAATACATTAGTTAAGAAATTGCCACAACAGTCCCAATCATCCAATTAGTATGTGTTTAAATGTTCCTCCTCTGCTTCCCTCAGTTGTGAGTCATTGTTTCATGTCAGTCGTTCTCAGTGGTGAGTGTATGTATCTATGTTCCTTTTTTATTTTTGCAGTTTACATCGGTGCTCTGTGTTTTCTGTTCCGTTGTTTTGTGTGTGTATGTTTATCATTAAAGAGTTCACCGAACTGCAACTGTCTGCCTCTGCCTGGTCCGCTTCACCCCACCGCACAAGCGTTCTGACAATGCCACACATGTGAAGTGGATGTATTATCTTGGCAAAGGAGAAGTGCTCACTAACACAGATTTAGACAGATTGGTGAACAATATTTTAGAGAAATGGTCCTTTGTTTACATCTTAGATCTTTGAGTTCAGATCATGATGAATGGAGGCAAAAACAAAAGTGTTGCAGTAACTATTTTGTTCAGTGTATAACCTCATATTAATAGTTTGATGTTAAAATCCAAAGTTTTTTTAATATCAAGCGCAAAGATTCTAAATAAAAATTACGTTACCAAAGTTACATTGTTATCAAGGACTGTGCAATGCCTACACTCAATCCTAATTACATAGTGTCGCATGTAGTATATTGTATTTTATACTTATTAGCATGGGTTTCATTCACCTTATGCACTGACAAAGTGGCTTTAGAAATCATTTTAGGGCATGTTTAACGTACCCTCGAACTGATTCAGGGTTCACATTTGCTGCATGGACGTGGACAACTGTTGTGTGGTCTGTGGGTGTGTATTACATTGTGACTGTTCCAGAAAGGTTGTGTGAGATTGCGAGTGAGTGTGCATGCATGTGTGAGGTCCCTTGTGGCATGGTGTGAGGTCTGTAGAATTTGGCTTTGTGCTACTGTGTGTGTGTGTGTGTGTGTGTGTGTGTGTGTGTGTGTGTATTGGTGTGCACTTCAGTGTGCATGTGTGCATGCATGAAAGATTACAGTGCGGTCATTAGGTCACATGAAGCCAGGGGGTAGTGTTGATGAATTGATGGATAGCCCTTTCAGACAGCAATTTTGAACAGACAGGAACGCGGCAACAGGGTGAATGACATAACTCCTATATATACTTGGACAAATAAAAGTTAAGTGCATTTGGAATTATGCTTTCTTGAAACATATTTCTTTATTAATTGATTAAAAAAATTACGTTGAGATAAACCAAATGTTCCATTTTTGAAAATGGAGTGATTTTTGCTAGTATGAATAACTTTGTTGATAGTACTACATACAATATACTCACGTTGTTTTTTTATTTAAGGTCCAGTCAAGTCAGAAATGTGATTTCTCTGTGTGGTTGATGACATTTCCAAACTAGAGTCAAAAATAAAATGATTTTGATCTTTTTGTGTATAAGCTGTGGATAAAATAGTGTTACTCAAATGTAGCTTGTTCAGAAACTATAGGCCTACTTAAACGTTGCAAATCTAAACTGATTTTAATAGACCATGTTATAGACCAATGCTAAGATCCAGTCAGTGTATTAACATTTGTTATCATTAAAAAGCATACCGTGATTAGACACAGGGATGATTTTCTGAAAAAATATATAGAGGGCTTTAACAACTACAATTACACAACCAATGAAAGATTGATAAGGGTTTGATGGTAATGTGTTTCCTAAGGCTGAGTACAGTGAGAACAGACAAACCCACTGAGGGATGTGCCACAGGCAGGACCTTCCTGGGCACCTGTACAGCAAGGTCACAGAAAAAAACAAAAACACAAAAATGCCAAAGACAAAGAATGAAATGCTTGAGAATTCATTGGGGCTGAACCATTCAGCATCACAAAACAAAAGACGAAGGAAACAGGTTTCACTTCACATGGCACATTATCAACTGCACCATGCCAATGTATGCACAATGTCTTTTATCCTGCCTTTCCTCTTTAACGCATTCAAAGGCTACATATCACAGTCCGGCTGTTTATATTCTGTGTAAATGCAATTCCCAGGCTTTCAATAGTTGGAGAGCAGAGACATATGCATAGAGCAGTTACTAAACCAAAATATATGTTCCATTGAAAAGATACCAGTCTGACCATCCTGTATTCCTGTGATTGCATGGGGAATTACGCTGGCAACATTACGTGGCTTGTGTTCTGTATGTCTGACAAAGCAAATTTGTCTGGCTCTATGGTTGCCTGTATGAGTTTGACGTGTGACGTGGGTGACAGCTCACCAGTCTTCCACCTAAACAGTCTGTCATTACCCTTCTCTGGAAAATAGGCATATTTCCCAAATACATGCTTTCACTTGTGAAAATTCTTGCCGCCTGCACAAATGCACGCAGACTCATTTAGACATAACTACATGGTTGCTCTTCTAGCCTTGCATGGCTCCTATTTTAGACAGTCTCTGAAAGATTGTAGAGCCGTATGCAACAGACAGAAATACAGGCAGCCACCAAAGACTTCTACAATGCCATGGAAATTGCCTTTCTCATTATGTCTGGAGATAACTAAAGAGTGGTTACCCCATATCAAAAGTCCAATATGGTTTTGTGATACATAAGAACTTCGAAGACCATAATATAATAAACTCTGTCTCAACAAATTCTAAAATTCTGTCAAGTTTATTTGGATTAAATCATAGAAGTCCATGTGAATTGGCATGTTTAGCTTGTTGTCGTTCAATCACAGTTCGATAAAAGTGGCACTAGATTAATTTTAGGTATTTTAGCCAAGGTGATATCTACCTTGCTAAATTAACTAGTTGGCCTTAGCTGGCTAGCTTAAGATTCTGTACTGTCACCCCTTGCTTTGCAAGGTGTTCAGCTACCAGTTTTACTAGTATCAGACTGCAGATGTTGTTGTGGTTGTTGGGTTCACTAGGCGTGGCCCGCATGTTGTTAGCACTATCTTGTTTGTGGCATCGGCAAATTCAATTCTGTGTTTTAACCAGAAACAGACAAATTCCAGTGCCAGTATTGGGTGGGTGCATCCTTCCTTGTTGAAGGACCTAAAATGACCAGTTGGACCTCAAACTAGCATGTTTGAAAACCTACAATCGTTGCTGAGATAAAGCTGCTCTGAATGGGAGAGTCCACAGCAATGTGACAGGCAAAAACCTTTTCAAGCCATGATAAAACTCAAGATTTACATACATACATTATGACAATGTATTAGATTTTTCCATAAACATACACTGCGTGCAAAATTATTAGGCAAGTGAGTATTCTGATTATATAATTATTTCTATGTACATTTTCCAACTCCAAAACCTATAAGCTTGTATGCTCATTGGATTGAATCATTCTCAGGAGATATGTATTTGTGTAATGAGGGAGGGTGTGGCGACACTGAATAACACTGTTTATGAAAATGTGGGCAAAAAAAAGATTTCACACACATTGAAAATTCATGAATAGTAAAATGCCTTTCAGACAGATGCAACACTCTTGAAATAGCTAAACTATTGAGGCCTGACCACCAGACACTCAAAGTTCTGTTGAGAAAAGTCTTTGGCAGTTAATTTGCATCTTTTCTTCTCCATTCATTTTTTGCACTACAGTTGACTAGAGAATAATTTAATGTGAAGCTACCAGGAACCCATTATCATCCAGTACTATCATATTCCAGAACTGCAACCTACCTGGAGTGTCCAGAAGTACAAGGTGTCAACTGCTCAGAGACATGGCCAAAGTCAAGGAGGCTGAAATACGACTACCACTGAATAAGATTTGAAACGTACTGTATTGATTGGGCAAAGAGATACCTGAAGACTGATTTCAAAGGTTTTATGGACAGAGGAAATGAGATTGACTCTTGATTGGCCAGATGGATGGCCCTGTGGCCATCACTAATGGACAAAGGGCATCAATTTGAGTCAGACGCCAGCAAGCTGAAGGAGCGGTACTGGTATGGGCTGCTATCATTAAAGATCTTTTGAAGTCTTAGATCTTTGAGTTCAGCTCATGATAAATGGGGGCAAAAACAAAAGTGTTGTGTTCATAATTTTGTTCAGTGTAGTTGCCTAATAAGTTTGCACACTAACTGTTGCCTAATATTTGTGCAGACCTATGTATTCCCCCCGAAAAAGATCTAAACAAATGTTTCCTTTGTTAAACATTCAGATTTGAGGTTCAATGATATTTTGGATTGAGTGAGAGCATTATGTTTCTTCAACAATAAAATAAATCTTGAGGAATACGATTTGCCTAAAAATGTTGTACACAGTGTATGTCTGTCTACAGATACAAGTGGTTCCTGTAATGTTGGCAAGATACATTTGAATTGGGGTTACCTGTGTAAACACAATATTTATGTAATATAACTATGTTTTTTGGAATATAGAATATTCAGTAGCTTATGTTTCATGTATTTATATTTTGGTCTCTTTTTCTAAATCTATCAAATCTTCATCAAGAGTTGCCAATAATTTGGGACTTTGACTTTATCGGACTAAGCAGATGTTTCTGGCTCTCAGGTTGACTAAGACATGCAATGGGTCTCAGCTCCCCACATTCCACCCAAGTGGCCTGTCATTACCCTCCTTTTCCTGAAATTCATGTGTTCACTTTCCTCTTGTAATAAAATGTGCCGCCCACGCAAATGGACCTAGACACATTTAGACTAAACTATATGGTTGCACATTTAGCAAAGCATGGGTCCTGTTTTAGAAATAGCCTCTATGAGCCTGAGGAGCTCTACGGGACAGAAAGAAATACAGCCAAAGAGAGTCTCTTAAAACTGGTAGGACTGACCTACATTCAGTATGACAATTCATTTGATTTGTAGAAATTGTATCCAGTGTGTTTTTCCTGTCAGATGTGTTAAGGGTGCATTGGTACTAAATATGGTAGCTTCTGCACTGACGGTCAATTCGTGAGTAATGGAAAAAAAACGTATCTGAATGTTTCGAGTTAGGCAGCATTAATATTTAGACCACATGTTGTAGCCACAGTCAAACTAGCCTGACTCTCAAATTCTCAAACTTAATGTTACAATTAAGACAGGTTTGCTGAGCTCATGATCATACCACCTACCTTGAAGTTCCATATGGAAACTTGCCAGATGACTGGTTAAAGCAAGGGACAAAGTTCCAGTCCGAAAGCACAATATCTGACATTGGTACTGCTGCTTAACTGTGTTACAGAATTTCGTAATTAACAATTTTAGCCAAACTTTGTGCTCTAAATATCCATTAAATGATCCATATAATTGTTGCTGAGATTGAAAATATTAACATTACAAAATTAACCAATCCCAGACATGTTTTTTCCGTGTCAATGGTTCGGCTGTGCTAGTACAGATGGCAAGTAGTCCCAGTAAATTAGATAAAATAGGATTCAAAAGAAATCGACATATGCAATCCCAAGAAGAAAACATGGAAAACCATGTCTGGCTATCTTGGAAGCTGTCTTAATTGTATGTTTGCCCATTGTTACATATAGTCCTATTTTCACTATGTTTTGTTCTGATTATCCCCCATATACTGATTGCCACATTGTGCAGAATCTTTGCCTTACAAAAACTAGAATGAAATGTAACAGCATGTTATGCAACACTGCAAACCATTTCATATTTCTTGAGAATCGAACTTTGGGGTAATGTTACAATATCCTAAGTATCTGTGACCGTATATTTATGTCATGTTCATGACATATTCGTTTTGTGTAATGTGCTTAAGTTGCCGCCCTAGATGATGGCCAAATATTGGGCAAGAGAGCCCAGAGACAACATTGCACTGATAGAGAAGATTAATAACTGTGTAAAACCACATGTGGGGAAGACGAGGACTTAACAACACAGCATAAAAAGTACACTCCAAAAAGTTTTCAAATGAAAAGTGAGGGTTTGACCAGGGGCTGACAAACCCTCAATTTCAGTCAGATGCTTTGGGTATATGTATATCTCAAAATGTATCTGGCTGACAAATAAAACCTAAATTATTATAGGTTCAATTTCAGTCAGATGCTTTTGGGTATATGTATATCTCAAAATGTATCTGGCTGACAAATAAAACCTAAATTATTATAGGTTCAATTTCAGTCAGATGCTTTTGGGTATATGTATATCTCAAAATGTATCTGGCTGACAAATAAAACCTAAATTATTATAGGTTCAATTTCAGTCAGATGCTTTTGGGTGTATGTATATCTCAAAATGTATCAATAAGCCTTCTATAATACAAAATAGCCAGATAATATTCCACAGAAAACGTGCCCATTGTGTGAAATCTGTTGTGGACACTGTTTATGCTGGATTCCATTTACCACAGAAGTTGGAACTGGGAACTGGGAATGACATCACACCCGAGTTAACACAAGTTGATCGTGTTCCAGTGTCCAAGTCAGAAAACAAGATGGACGGCCCAATTAAAGCCTTTATTGTGCTTGTCCTTTCAGAATGCATACAATATTTTTCATTGTATATATAACCTGGATGGGCGAGTGCTCTTTATAATACTGTAACGTAACTATAAATATAATTATCTTATTATGTCTTATTCTTACATTTTACACTAGTCTGCTAAGTGTCATAAGGTGCTGCAATCTTGGATTACAAACTCGGGGTTTCTCTGACTTTCTCAGTTGGAATTCCGACTTGAGGGGGCATTCTGGTTGAAACCTCTGACTTGGAACTCAGAAGTTCTGACCTCCGAGCACAAATGAAATGCGCCATTAATAAGCTGTGTTTAGGAAAGTACTTTACAGAGTTAGCTTACCAAGCTACCAATAACTTCAGAAATGTTTTGGCTATCAGCTCCTCTATAAAGATATAGCAAAGCACATCTCCTGACTTGAATTACGCACAGCTGCAAAAATGTTGCTCAAAGCAGGATGGATATTCTGATTCTCATTTTTTGTAAGTGTATCTGCCTCTAGTCTGTGAATGCAATTAATGTGTGCCAGTAGAGTTACAGATTAGTGTAACTGTTCCACACTGTGGGAGTATCTCATGCCCTTACAAAAACCCACCCAACGCCAAATCCAGAGGACCCTTCACGTTGCCCTTCTCTCTCCATAAGGTCTAGAAAAAGAATATTGAGGCATGCAACCAATTATTGCCTCTTTGTGTGCCGGTGGAGAGAGGAGACATCATTTTTTGTATCAGATATCTGTAAAATGTTGACAAACAACAGACTAGATAGTCAATGAACAATGTTTACTTGTAGCATGGCCAGTTTTTCTCTAGATACATATTTATCTAGCCAATGAATTGATGCTTTTGCCACTCCCCTTTCCCCTGTACTGATGACAAAAATACATCACAGTTTGAATCACAATGAATGGTAACTCATAAAACAGTAGCCTTCTAGTTGTAACTGTTAAGGATTAATTCATTACCATATCCTGATTTATCCAATATTCTGCTAATTCACTGTAATAAATGGACTGTTTAGACTAGGCCTATATTTCGCTTTAGACTGTTCATGGTTGCCACATATAGAAGAAGAACCAGGTCAGCATGCCCTGTTGTTTGATTTTGTTATGGCCTGGACCGGAGGAGCCAATCTTATCTAGGGCCCTGTACAGATGGCTCCAAGGCGAAGTTGCCTGTCTCCTCTGTTTCTCCCATTCGGGTAGGACAGAGACCAGGGGAAGCTCTGGTTAGGAGGTCTGTTAACTATGACCTGGAGCTGTGATTGCTGCAAGAGGTGACTACAAAGTATTGATTTTAGGGGGGTGTATAGTTATGCACATTGACTTTTTCTGTTATTTTGTCCTATTTGTTGTTTGCTTCACAATAAATAAATAAAAACATCTTCAAAGTTGTGGGCATGATCTGTTCATTATATGATGCAAATCCTCAAACAATCCATGTTAATTCCAGGTTGTGAGGCAACAAAA
>JACXGJ010007546.1:0-10840 GCA_016801105.1 Esox niger | reverse complement strand
ACAACATAAGGCTTCTGGGTGGAGGAGTTACCGTAAACCTGGTCCCTGGACATTATTCTGTCTGTGTTTGTGACGCTCTTGTAGCTTAGCATCTGCTTTATCCAATCTACTTCTGAACTGAGTGCATCATTGGTACTTCCTGTTTGAGTTCATGTCTGAAGGCAAGAAGAAAGAGAACAGAATCTGGTGTTCTGATGTGGCTCAACCTTTTCCGTTTGCTGTGCAGATTGAAGGTTGATAGGGAATTTGTCTTAGATTGCAGGAAGTGTTTTTGCACATCTATATGAGGCTGTTAGTGGTTTAGTCATTGAATAGTGGTTCTCCCACTGGAGGAGTTTGGGGACATTTGTAACATGAGAGTAATCCATTTTCTTCTGCCAAATCATTGCCTGTACAGGGGCGGACTGGGATCACAGCTCCACCTGGGCCTTTCTAACAACCTGGCCCATTTTCTACCCTTTAAGGCACCACCTGGTCCATTTTTGGACCTATTTGTATACAGATTATTTCGCCAAATAAGGCACATTGATAATTTGCCAGAAATGCTCAATGACCAGTTTGCCCATGGTCCTGTACAGACCCTGCACAGAAAGGGTTTTTCAAATGCTCTATGGCCAGTTCGCCCATGGTCCTGTACAGATCCTGCACAGAAAGGGTTTTTCAAATGCTCTATGGCCAGTTCGCCCATGGTCCTGTACAGATCCTGCACAGAAAGGGTTTTTCAAATGCTCTATGGCCAGTTCGCCCATGGTCCTGTACAGATCCTGCACAGAAAGGGTTTTTCAAATGCTCTATGGCCAGTTCGCCCATGGTCCTGTACAGATCCTGCACAGAAAGGTTATTTTCTAATTGAAATGTAATACAGGGACTATGAATCATGTGGTTTATATACGACGGCTTTGCAGCTTAGTTCCATATGTACATTATCCCAGGTTGATTCATTATCCCAGGTTGACTCATTGTCCCAGGTTGACTCATTATCCCAGGTTGACTCATTATCCCAGGTTGACTCATTGTCCCAGGTTGACTCATTATCCCAGGTTGACTCATTATCCCAGGTTGACTCATTATCCCAGGATGACTCATTGTCCCAGGTTGACTCATTATCCCAGGTTGATTCATTATCCCAGGTTAAGTCATTGTCCCAGGTTGATTCATTATCCCAGGTTGATTCATTATCCCAGGTTGACTCATTATCCCAGGATGACTCATCATCCCAGGTTGACTCATCATCCCAGGTTGACTCATTATCCCAGGATGACTCATTATCCAAGGATGACTCATTATCCCAGGTTGACTCATTATCCCAGGATGACTCATTATCCCAGGTTGACTCATTATCCCAGGTTGACTCATTATCCCAGGTTGACTCATTATCCCAGGATGACTCTTGACATATTATACATAATGTTTTCCTGATATCATTTTACATGGTACATCTGCTGGACAATACCAGCTGGTTGTTGAGCAACTTCGCTGTACTGTACATGTAAGTGTAATAAGAGAAGCCAGCAAGAAGGCCCTATCAGAAAGCCGTATGTTGGCTCACAACCAAGAAAACAACAGTCTGCGCTGACCAAACAGCTTTGATTTTGTTTGGAAGCTTGGAAGCAGTTACTCTTACTGTTGTGATATTCCACGGCTCCCAATATGATATTCCTGGAATTCCAATGTTATATTCCTGGTATCCAAATGTGTTATTCTTGGAGTGAAAATGTGTTATTGCTATAATATTGTAAATGTTTGTGTACTAACATTGTCTTTCTGCCTTCTGGGGTAATCCATTCTTTGAATTACCATCTTCAGTGATCCAGTCACTGAATGACCTTCTATGGGGATCCAGTCTGTGAATATTATTTTGTGGTGATTCAGCAAAACATTCTGTAAGCTGATTAGGTCCAAACCACTCTGGGTCTGAGGCCAAAATGTCAGCCGTGAGGGCACTTCTTTAGTCAGACCCCTGGTAAATAGGATGTGATTTGTGATGCAGCTACAGTCTCCTTTAGAAATGCAATAGAAAAGATCATCGATCTAACCAGGCAATAGAGGCACAGCCAAATACAAGAATGGAAAATGTCTGAAATGGAGAACATTTCTGCAACAAGGCAATTGGTTGTAAAATTAGAGATGTCTGTGCAACACAACAAGAACCAATAATGGGAAGTGCTTCACCAGTCAGTGGGTGTGTTTTTAATCTGTGTGGCATTCAGTGTATTTGTCTCAATGTTTGAATGACACTATAAAAAACATCTGGCAGGCAGCAGTTTTGTCACCTTACACGTGTGTCCATTTGTTAAAATCCTATCAATAATGGTCCCTCTTGCCTGCGTATCATTGAAGAAATTCCTTTGAAGTGTGCAGTTTAAACAAATCTGCTCTGGAGGACTACAACCTCCCCTGAGCCTGGTAGAACTTGCTGCTTTGAGGCAGGGAGAAAATTGGACTTCATAAAATACGGAGGGGAGAAAAGTGTATAAAATAGAATAGTTCTGGATCTGGAAGGAGGACCCATGTGGAGTAAAGGGTTGTTTTAGATCTGGAAGGAGGACCCATGTGGAGTAAAGGGTTGTTTTAGATCTGGAAGGAGGACCCATGTGGAGTAAAGTGTTGTTTAGTATCTGGAAGGAGGACCCATGTGGAGTAAAGTATTGTTTAGGATCTGGAAGGAGGACCCATGTGGAGTAAAGGGTTGTTTAGGATCTGGAAGCAGGACCCATGTGGAGTAAATGGTTGGAAGATTATAAATGTTTCCTGAACAGGTTCAAAATAATTGAGTCTGGAAGCTGAGGAAGAAGCTCTTGGCATCAGATGTAAACATCCAATACATTTAAACATATCCAGTACAAATAAAAAAACACCTGACGGCAGCACATGATCAAGTCCTTCTGCCGTGTCGTGTTCGTTTATCTCTGGAGATTACAGCCAGTAGGCCACACCCCATTCAGAGAATATCCTCTCTGATTCCATGGAAAAAGGGGCCTCAAGGTGACAAAATATTTTCACACTGAGACTTGGACGCAAATGTGCGTGGTCTTGTGTAATGCAGGGAGGGGGACAGTTAGCGCTGTCTTTTTTCTTGCCACAAAGCCTTGAGACAGGGGGGTGGGCCAGCAGCCTTGGGAGGGGCTAATCAATGTAGTGTCCTCCTGAGTAGCACAGTTGGCTACGTGATTCTCTCTCCGCACATGTTTGCACACATGCCCACCTAGGCCAGTCTGAGGGAGGGCCCAAGACACCCGGATCATGTTGTTGTGTCTTCTTTTCCTGACGTAGCAAAATAATTCAGGGAGGGAGGGGATATGAGAGCTGGAGAGCGAGTTGAGAGGGGTTAATGTAGCTAAGAGTGAAATCTGATTTATTATCTTCAAATATTTGAATGCATGAGTCAACATTGACCGTTAAAACCTGACTGTCTGCATTCCTTTCACTCCATTGTTCGATGTAAGATCAATGACAGAAACCAAACACTAACTGAACCCACCCATTTCTGTTTGCCAGAAAGAAGAGGACATGTAAACACGATGGGTTGGGGCTAGGAAGTGCCCAGCTGACACGCTATTCCAAGACAAAGATCTAGTGTACTATGTAGGCAAAAGAGTGTCATTTGGGCCTCAGACACGAACACAGAGGCAAAACACTCGAAGGCCGTTATCCCCATGGCAACTAGTTACTATGGGGACTCAAGCTGAGGCAGCGCTTTAGGAGAGCGTCCTGTACCACCTAAATCCTTCAATACAAACCCCTTTGGTCACGGATGGCAGCAACAACCCATGTTACCAATAATGTTGACATATCAAGGCGGATCCGAAAACTTCACATATTTTATAGGAAATTGGAGAAGCTGATGTTAGTGTTTCATAGTAGTCAGGAGCTTTGCATAACTGGCAAACCTGCAACACAATATTTAATTTCAGAACTGATTAAAATTAGGTTAGGGGTTTCAGGTTGTTGTCGTTCTACATGTCCAGGGCTTTTATAGCAATGTGTTGCTATAGATGCAGTAAGGGGTTAGAATGCATACTCTGTGGGTTGGAATGACGCTACAGAGAAAAAACAGACCAATAAAGTCGATTTTCGTCAAATCCGTTATGAATTACTGATTGCTAAAGACTGAAAAAGTGGTCACTCAATCACATTTTATCCATTGTCTTTCAGACGTGTATTGTAGACATGAAGTCACCAGCCGGCACACGGGTGAACCCTTGACAGTGCTTCATCAAACTGGACATCCAATCCGTCCATCAGCTTCAGTGGCAGAGTTTCTCAGAAACACAGCCTAAATTACAGGGCATTCCTGTTGCAGTTAAACACAATTCTGATCGTTTGTTCCATAACTGGCTAAATTCATCCTGATTAGTTCAAACAACCCCGGGTTTCTTGCACTTAATAGCCTAAGTCCTTGGTCAAAGAGGAGGAAATAGGTTATCTACAAAATCAACATTTAGCAACCCAGCTAGCCACTGATCTACGTGAGCCTAGTAGTAAGACGATTTCTCACTTTCAATATTAAAACACACCTCGTCATGATATTTGACTTAGCACTTTACATGCGCTCTAATTCACCAACAAAATAATCAAAAAATGCATCATAATAACATCTTATGAAAGACATAACCGAAAAGTTACGTGATATTCGGTAGCTACTCTATGATTTGGCTAATGATTGAGACAGCCCTGTTCAGGACGAGCAATTTCCATTTGCCTGTCTTTGCAACCGTTTAGTTAAAGTTATCACAAATTGAAAGTATAATGTATTTCCCGTTTTCAAGGAAATGTGCTAAAAGTCTTGCATTAGTGATAAAACAATGCTGGAATTAGCTGTTGTTTTCTTGGCCTTTCATTTTCATATATTTTTTTCATTTTATTACACGGGCAATGCTAGCCCGTTAACACAATGTGTTTGATTTTTCTGCTTGGGCTGACTTTTGCGTTTGTGATAGAATGTTACACACATCCACCAGACCTATTCCATTCCATTATCAAAACATGCTGCTGTAGGTTCATCAGATAACCCAAGGCGCTGTGGCTTAGCGGTTTGTAGCAGCCACATGGTGAAAGGAGCGTTTTGTTCAGGGAGAACAGGGAGAAAAAAATCTAAGGAAACCAGAGTTAAAGGAAATGTATAACAGTAACTTGCAAAAGCATTAGAAAACACTGAAACTGAATATCAATTATTGAACAGAGACATTGGTTTTATGAGGGAAACATTTTAAGAATAAACGAAATAGAAGTTTGCATACATTTTTGCTGCAACAGCAGCTTTTCTTCATTGGCTGACAAAATGCCTTTGGGACAGACGTCAAGATAATGAGCCGCTGTGTATTGGACCCAATCGGACATGTTCCCCGGGAGCCTGCCCATAACAACCTTTGTCTTGGTGGATTGGTGGACAGGGCTTCAGCACCGCGTCACTGGATCAATACCATGAATCTGGTTCCAACACCTGACTCATCTACGAGGGTTTATGAGGCCTGGCGCTGAAACGATCTATGAATCACTCTAACGACCCCTATGAGCCTACAAACCTCACACCTACTGAGTCATCTGGATGATCCAGCCTGGCTGTGGCCTGACTGTCTAAAACAGCTCTGCTCAGCAGGTTGACAACTTCAGTCACTGATCCATCTCAAGACTCCCCGCTCTCTTCTCTATCCTCTGTCTCCTTTAATCTCTTATCAGTCTTTCTCCCCTCTCTGACTCTCTAACTTCTCTCCTCTCTCTTTTCACCTCTCTCCACTTCATCTCGACTCTATCTTCCTCTCTCCCCTCTCTTTTCCAGCTCTTCCCTCTCTCCTGCCTCAGCCGTTCAGGTAATCCCAAATGACTGTAATCCTCCAGTTTGATCAGACACAAGGTGACTAAACATGGCCATGGAAGGAAAATAAAATATTTCCTGAACCATTAATGACTCAGCTGGTTCCATTGTTGTAATTTTGGATATTTTAACACCCATGTGCTTCATGCACAGCTGCCTACTCAGAAAGAAATGGAGGCTTCTTTTTCTTGCGATGTCGTAGAATCACCCGTTCATAAAGAAATGGAGGCTTCTGTTTTCTTGGGATGTCGTAGAATCACCCGTTCAGAAAGAAATCGAGCCTTCTGTTTTCTTGGGATGTTGTAGAATCACCCGTTCATAAAAGGAGGGCAGATTCAACTTTCATTAGTGGAAGAATGTTTTTCATCTTAATTAAAATCAGCCAGGTAGCCTGATTAGAAACACAATATGAAGACTAAATTCTCCCTGGGAATCCAATATAAAAAATTCATTCTCCCTATACAACACGGGCCCCTGTACAACACAGTCTCCTATACAGCACAGTCTCCAATACAACACAGTCTCCTATACAGCACAGTCTCCTATACAACACAGTGTCCTATACAGCACAGTCTCCTATACAACACAGTCTCCTATACAACACAGTCTCCTATACAGCACAGTCTCCTATACAGCACAGTCTCCTATACAACACAGTCTCCTATACAACACAGTCTCCTATACAGCACAGTCTCCTATACAGCACAGTCTCCTATACAACACAGTCTCCTATACAACACAATCTCCTAGATGTTTCAATACAATTAAAGCTATTCTACAGCACTGAAATATACAGCATTTATATTAAACCGGACTCCAATCTCAAGTGGAACGTTGTGATAATGCTACTTCTGAATCCCTTTATTAATCAAGGAGGGCACATTCTGAGGTGATTATATCCCAATGATCTTGAACAATTTGGAACGTGTTGTGTTAATCAGCCAAGCCTGGGGACAAATTAGTTGTACAATGCCTGTAGGTTCAGATAAGAGGTATCAGTCAAGCGACAACCC
Source organism: Esox niger (assembly GCA_016801105.1). Classification (NCBI taxonomy): domain Eukaryota; kingdom Metazoa; phylum Chordata; class Actinopteri; order Esociformes; family Esocidae; genus Esox; species Esox niger. The sequence continues at coordinate 4,012 of JACXGJ010007546.1, read as the reverse complement.
ATTCCTCTCAGAGTGTGCGTGTGTTTATGTGGGTACCTGTGTATGTAGGACGGCCCAAAAGATAGCATGATAAGAAGTGTTTTCCAAACGGCACCCTATTTCCCATAAAATGCATTACTTTTGACCAGAGTGCATGTAATCAACTACTCTTTAAAGGGCATAGCCTGGCATTTAGGAGGAATCAGGTGTGTGAAAGTTAGATGTGGTACAAAACAATGGGCTCAGTTTAACAAACTGATAGCTAATATGTACATAGTTAAGGTGTATTGTTTTGGTTAGGGCCAAATAACCTTTCAGTAACCTCAATTCAAAATAGTTTTTAAGTGTTTTGGATTTCTGTTGTTATATATTCATAAGCCCTGAATACTTACATTGCTGTGTTTTTTGCTAATGGTGCTTAAAATCGCCTTAAGTTTGGAAGAGCTGTTAAGGAAAAACTGAATCATTCATTCGAGTTTCATTTTGACAATCAACTTTCAGATTGAGCAACCACGTAATACGAAATTGACAAAATGTGAAATTCTCCTGCGGCAAACACATTGGTATTTTTTTTAAATTAGGTATGGCTCATATTCATTGGGAACATTTTGTTTTGACATGGATATCTACCTGAAACACATTACTCTTTTCCTAAAGCTTGGATAAGCCACAAGGGCAGCTGTTCAGTGTTCAGCATTCAGTGTTAAATCGCAACATACGCTGCCATCTTTTCGTCCTTTTACTCAGTCCGTAAAAAGGCACGTTAATTACACGGTATGCTGAAGGGAATAAGACGCTGGACAAAATGTATGCACTTTCTAGATTGTGTTGTGTACTTTGAGGAAAATATGTAAATAGATTAAATCTGCCGCATGTGCAGGGACGACGCCCCCACCAGACCAGTTACATAACATGACATTCATTGACACCGTAGCCAATGGCTGCGTCTCGTACGGTTCGCTCCATAGATTTACTCATGTGTAGCGCATAATCTAGCTGTCCGTAGTAGTTGGTTTCGCAAACAGAGCTGGGGTCCAGGACTAGAGAGCTGGTGTCAGCCAGACTAGCTTTAGACAGTCGGAAAATGGCTGAATAAACCCATTGCACACGTGTTGAATGTAGCCCCCAAGACTACACAATGGAGCAGTTTCAACCAATAGATTGTGTAACATTGTATAATGCACAATCTAGACTATGCGGACGTTGTTTATAGGCATGGCGCATCTACGTTCTATTCATTTGTCGTATTGCTGTTATTATGTGTCGCGCTTGTTTGTTGGTTTTGCTACCGTGGACAAGTTTACACATTATACGGTAAAGATTGCATGACGAGAGGTATGTCGAGATTTTACCACCTTTTGCAGAGACCTTAGGAGGAAAGTCGGCTGTTGCACGTGGGCTAATGGGAATCCCAATAAAATAATAAAATATACTGCACAGCTTCCGGAGAATTAAGGATTTATATGAGTGCATCAGAATCAGAATTACCTCCCCTAACTAGATTATGCCAAAGCAAACTGGTACCTGATGCAATAGCGCTCCCTCGTGTTGAGCATTCCATTCAACACTGAAAACACAAATATATGTCATGCGTGAAAAAAATAAAGAACAGTAGCTTTGTAGAAAGCTACATTGCATTATAATAAATATAAACCAATATTGTATACGATGTGGATCTCGAACGACGTTGAAATTAAGTCACATTTTATTCAGGCACTGTAAGGGCACCTCCAAGCGGCAATTCGCTGATTACGTTTGTAAAGACCTCCATCCAGGATGTCCATGCTTGCAGAACGTGAGTGCCTTTTCAAGTAATTTTGCTATTATATTGTAGTATATACGTTTCCAGAAACAACGCTTCCTTTAATGTGTGTAATTAGACTAAGTCAACATCCAGTTTGGGGAACGTGTGTCTTTTAAAACGTGTCTGCACATGTATGGTTTGACATTCTTGTCTAGCTAGCTAGCGAACTACAGATAGCATAATGCTAACCACAGTTACATTTAGTTACCGGTAAAGTAGTATAAACATGTTTTGGGGTTCAAATTAACTGTATATCTAGCGACTCCCGTAGTAATCCTTTCATCCAAATGTATATAGAGGTTACTTATAGTTGTGTTAACGTTTTGCTCACTACTGGCAATGTGGTTAGGCTACACACTTTTGGGAGGCCTTTGACAGTCAGATACGTTTAGTATTTGAGTGTAGGTTTTTTCATTGTGTGTTCTCAAACCTCTTGAATAGAATGAACTATCTGCCCACGCTGCCAACTTTATACTGTAGTATGTTGAGTAGCACAAATATCGATGTTACTGCGGCGTTTGGCATACAATTTTCCAAAAATGTCTAAGTAAAAGGTAACCTCTGCTGTTAGCAAATAATTGACACCACTACAACCACTCTACTGCCACTTACTGGTCAGCCTGTCTTTCAAAATGTTAGTTTGCATATTTTTGTGAATCGAAGGAGGAGCTGCCATTTAAGTATCCCTTTATTCTAACGTGACGTCTTCTTTCTGTAGCTCGCAGGAAACAGAAGTGGTCGGTGGATCCGAGGAACAGCGCATGGAGTAATGATGAGTCGAAATTTGGCCAGAAGATGCTGGAGCGAATGGGATGGTCCAAGGGGAAGGTACTAATCAACCAGCCAATCATGTTAGAATGTACCACCCTTACCTTCTGATTCATTGGCACAACAGATAAAACAAGACGATTGAATTTTCTGTCCCAATACTTATTATCTGTTCTGATGAGGTGGGAATATGATTACTGCCCTGGGGCCCTTTGCTGTTTACATTACGTCCCTTGTATTGGAGCTAATAAAAGCTTGTGTCTTGTGTTCTGACAAGCTGAGGTTAAACCCAACCATTCTGCTGAACTCATGAGGCTCGCAGATGTTACATTCTTGAAGATTCATTGGATACATCTTGTTAATATGTAGGTGTATAGCAATGTAGCAGCTTCATTAACAGAATGTGTGTTCCAGGGCCTGGGGAGAACCGAGCAGGGGTCGACAGAACACATCCGAGTCAAGGTGAAGAACAACCAGCTGGGCCTGGGAACCACTGCCAGCCACGAGGTGAGTGGACAGCTGATGACCAATCAGGGGAAGTTTGCTCTATATTATGAAGAATACGAGAACACCGCTTGCTACAAGTAACATCAATAACGGTTAATGATGATTCTGCAGTGCTACAGTTTGGTAGTAGTTTATATACAGTACTACAATCTGGTAGTGGTTTATATACAGTACTACAATCTGGTAGTGGTTTATATACAGTACTTCAGTCTGGTAGTGGTTTATATACAGTACTACAGTCTGGTAGTGGTTTATATACAGTACTACAATCTGGTAGTGGTTTATATACAGTACTTCAGTCTGGTAGTGGTTTATATACAGTACTACAATCTGGTAGTGGTTTATATACAGTACTACAGTCTGGTAGTGGTTTATATGCAGTACTACAGTCTGGTAGTGGTTTATATGCAGTACTACGGTCAGGTTGTAGATGTAGGTTTTTATATAGTAACTTAATTAGCTGTAGAGTAGTGCATAAATACTGCATTGCTGGTACTATTGAATAAGCCTGTAATGATGTGTGGTTTGTTGTATGTAACTGATCATACGTGAATGTTTTTGTAATTTTCTAATTCCAGGACAACTGGATCGCCCACCAAGATGACTTCAATCAGCTGCTGGCTGACCTGAACAGCTGCCACAGTCAAACCGCCTCTAATGGTTACGTTCAAACTACATGTTTCATGTTGTTATATATAAGTATAATCCATATCACACACCAGGATGTAAAACCCAATAACGGCCAAAGATTCAGTTTTATTGATTGAGTTTAACTGATGACCCAGCTATGCGCTTCATCATGAACTGTTTGGGAGACACTTCAGTGTCTATGAATCACTTCAGTGTCTATGAATCACTTCAGTGTCTATGAATCACTTCAGTGTCTATGAATCACTTCAGTGTCTATGAATCACTTCAGTGTCTATGAATCACTTCAGTGTCTATGAATCACTT
>JACXGJ010007545.1:0-30168 GCA_016801105.1 Esox niger | reverse complement strand
GAAGAAACAACAACTGAGATTATTCCATCTACATCCACCAAGCCACCCACAGTAGTTCCCACTGGTCCAACAACCACTTCCACAACTGTGATTGTTGAAACATCTACTGTTAAACCCCAGGCGACCACCACAAGGGAGGAAACAACCGGGCCAGTTGTCGTAACTTCCAAACCCACTACTTTAACCACTACTATAACAGCCAAAGCAACTACATCTGGCATAGCTGGATCTACAACAACTGAAGAAACTTCAACTGTGATAACTCCACTTATCTCCACAAAGCCACCGTTGTCATTCTCCACTGGCCCTATAACATCCTCCACAACATCTATTATTCTAACTTCCACTTCAACAACACAGCCTTCTCCAACAAGTAAAGGGACAACAGAGCCTATTGTCATCACTGGGTCATTGTTACCAACTCCATCACAATCTCCACAAGGGAAAATTACAACAACTTCACATGTCGTTCCCACCAGCCAGTGCATTTGCATTGTTAATGGGACTCAATTTCTACCAGGTAATATTTTACATTTTGATTAAAACATTAATTATTAAATAAAATTTTGCTAACCTTTTCACCTGCACATTTCTACTTTTAAGGCAGCCTTGTTTATAATGTAACCGATGGTTCGGGATGGTGCTTCACTGCTTACTGCAATGCAACCTGCAAAATTGAAGTTGAATCGAAGCCTTGTCCTTCCTCTCAACCACCCACTTCGTCTCCCACAATGTCAACCATTCATATCTCTCCTGATTGCACTGGCGTTCAGCCACCAAGAAAGGTCATTTTTCTATGAAATATTTATATGGAATTTGAAAGTATACAAATGAGTACACTCTTTTTGATATTTTTTTGCTTCTATGTTTTACATGTAAGCTTATTTGTGTGATTCTCTTTTTGTTATCAAAACAACAAACAGAATGGAGAATCGTGGCAGTTGAATAACTGTACAACAGCAATTTGCCAGGATGGTACTGTTGTCAAAGTACCTGTGAAATGCCAGCCAGTCGAGCCACCACAGTGCGAGAATGGTTATCCACCTGTCAAGGTCTATGATGCAACTGGATGTTGCTATACATATGAATGTGAATGTAAGTTATAACGTGCCATTTCGCTGATGAACCAAAACATTCTGAATGCTCACGGTTGAAGCGAATGACATTGATAATCTTTTGAAAGGGCACATGTTAAGGTCTGTGTAGATTAGATGTTAAGCAAACAATCAGTTCTCGTAGTAAACATATTCGTTGCAGGAGAAAATTATGAGATTTTAGGCCTGAGCAATTTTGACCTGGGCTAAATTGTTATTGCCAGACGACTGGGTCAGAGCATCTCTGAAACTAAAAGGCTTTTGGGATTTTCCCAGTCAGCAGTGATGAGCACCCTGCCAAACCGCACATATTGTTTAGAAGTGATTAAAGGAGCACAATGAAGAGTTCAAGGTGTTGCCCTGGCCTTCAAATTCACCATATCTCAATCAGATTAAGCATCTGTGGGATGTGCTGGACCATCAAGTCCAATCCACGGTGGCTCTACCTCGTTACTTACAGGACTTGAAGGATCTGCTGCTAATGTCTTGGTGCTAGTTACCACGGGACACCTTCAGAGGTCTAGTGGAGTCTATGCTTTGGTAGGTCGGTGCTGTTGTGGTGGCATGTGGAAGACCAACACCATATTAGGGAGGTGGTCATGATGTTTTGGCTCATCAGTGTATTTTCCCAGGAGTTTTTCTCAAATCTTTTCATGTCATTCGTTTTAATGTTCTCAGTTAATAGTTTGGATTTCTATCAACTAAAATCTTTTTTTATGTTGCAGGTGTATGCAGTGGATGGGGTGGATCTCACTACATTACATTTGATGGAGCACATTACAATTTCAAGGACAACTGCTCATACATCTTAGTGAAAGAAATCAATTTAAAGTACAACTTAAGCATTATTATTGATAACCACTACTGTGGAAACACTGGCAATGAATTCTGTCCTCAATCCCTTATAATTTTTTACAAATCCTATGAAGTGATTCTTACCCAGCATAAATCTGGCAATGCAACAACAAATGTGGTAACTACATAATATTTTTGTTTTGTTGCATGCATTATTTATAAAGAACATCATATGACATATTGCTTGCTTGCATTAAATACATTACCAGTCAAAGGATTGGACACATTATTGGCTGGTACTGTATATAATACCAACATATGTGTCAACATTTTTGACTGGTACCAAACTTTTGACATCTTCAGTCAAAAGTGAATACAACTTTTTTGACTGGTACTGTATGTAATACAAGCACTATATCATAACATAATTTAATTCATATAATTTAACTATGTTTGTCATAATTAACCATCTAAATATGTTTTTTTCTATTTATAAAAACAGGTATATGTCAACAATGAACAAATATACCCAGCTTACACAATTGGTGACATTGCTCTGACAAGTACTGGTCTGGAGATTGTGCTGGATATTACTAATATTAATGTTCAGGTGGTCTACAAGAGGTCATCATTTAGCATCAACCTTCCCTTTTCCCTCTTTCAAAACAGTACAGAGGGCCAGTGTGGTGAGTGTTCAAAAGGTTCAATGTGAATTGTGCTGTTTCTTACAGTAGTACTAATTTAGACTTCCATACAATTGGTCTACTATAAACTGGACGCTCTATCAAGAGTTTTTCTTCCTTATTTGACCAGGTATGTTTACTGAGAACAAATTCTCATTTACAGCAACAACCAAGAAGCAATTATGGTTAACTGCCTTGCTCAGGGAAAGAAGATTTGATTTCTTTCCCTCTCAGGCTCAACTATTTGAACAACCTACTTTTTTGTTAAGAGCCATATTCTGTGAACACTAGGTTTCCTGCCACACCATTTAAACCTCTTTAATCTATACATTTTTAAAGGTACCTGTGATAATTACCAGGAGAATGACTGTCGCTCACCAAATGGTCAGATAGAAAGCTGCTCCATCACAGCTAGCCAGTGGCTGGTTCCAAACCAGGACTGTGCCACTCCACCAACAGTACCACCTTCTACCACCACACCACCAACAACAAGCACATCCCCTACCCCCTGCCAGCCAGCAATTTGTGATATCATGAACAACAAGTAAGATACATGAATCAATCCTAAATGTCTGTCATGTCTTCACCTCTCTCATTCACAGAGAGCAAGGTCATCTACAGCATGTGCTCAGTTTATAGGTTCTGCACTTCCCATTTGTACTACCTCTGTTGGAATCAGAGGTTCCTCCCCAACTAATTGTCTTATTGGACTTGTAACTCATATTTGAATATTAAGCACCTTCCATTCAAATATGATTGATCATATCACTGTGGCCTCATCAATTATTTATGAACAGGCTGATTATCTAGCTAGCAAAGATATTACATAGTGACAGTGATTTAGTAGTTGGCAAATGTCAACAAGACAGTAGATACATTATGATGAATTGTATGTGTAGCACAAGGTGTATGCATGGTTGGCAGAATCCTATTGCACAGGAAGTTTGACTGCCTTAGCTAGAAAGCTAATGTTTGGCAAATAAAATCTAGCTATAATGTACATTGTCAGTCTTCGAAATACAGCTCACTGAAACACAAAGCTCCTTTAGGATATGTTAAATGGTGCAAGACCTCCTTAACAAAAACATACTATTTGCTAATGTATTAGCCTGGATTTACTCAGACTGTTTTGAGGCAGAAATGGGGCTCTCCAAAAATGTCAAGCTAAACTGGCTAATGCTCACTGGACATAAATACTCAGTATTCATTCCCCAGACCAATTCTCTCAAATAACAGTTAAATCTTATTATTCAATCCATGTGCTGTGGAAGCTCCTAGTTTACACAGACAAAAGAAATGTCCCTAACAAATACACAATTAACCATTATATTTGCTGTCACATTTCATGAATACAAACTTCAATGTTGAAGGATCATTGATTGGTCTGTAAATCTGAAGGAAAATGAAGACCAAAGAGCATTCTGCAAAATATAGTGATAATATAATATAGTACAAAATATTGTTGGATATCCCAGGAATCTGTTGGATCTGTACTGTTGGATCGATTATCAGGATGTGGAAGCTGCACAACACCCCGGGCAGTGACAAGAACATGTTCTCTCAAAACCCAGTTTGAAAACAATTATCACAAGCCCAAAGAAACATTGAAGTGGCTCGATGACAAAAAGGTGCATTTCCTGCAGTGGTCAGTCAGTCACATTGAGAATCCTTGGCACTATTTGAAAATGTAAGTCCAGAAGCATCTTCCAGCCAGACTTGAACAACATTGAGCAAATTTACCTACAACAATGGGACGACACTGTGCAAAACTGGGAGTTGGATCTCACTAGCATGGCAGGGATCTGACACATGGCACTTTGACAGACCTACAGAAATGTTCACCATGTCTGCTTAGGTATTTGAACTAGCAACCTTTCAACTGTTGGCCAATGTTCCTAACTGCTAAACCTACTGTTGCCAAGTAAAATATGTAAAGATGTGTTCCAACAGCCCAGACGCTTAATTTAGAGACAAACGTCTATAATTGGTTATGATTTGGTCTAATTGAAACCAGTCTGGACATGACTGGACCAAACCTGAAACAATCGCAGACATGTATTTTTTGGCCAAATCAAAGCCAGTCCACACTGCACCCAATTTTAACCAAATATTGTAGTAATCTGAAACTGTTTTCTGTAAGAGAATCACAAAGCTCTCCTAAGCTCAGCCTTCTGTTGCACAAATTGCTAGTTGATGCTACATACATTTTTTAAATGAATAGGAGCTGGGTGAGTTGGTGGCTTTGGTTGGTGTATCATGCCCTTAATCTGGGAGATCTGGTGCTGCTATCTTTGCGTCCTTTGTTGCCATGTGCCACTAGAGAAAATAATGCTATGTAAAGCTACGTAGGGTGCACTGCGGGAAATTGAGTAACACATTATTTACAGTTAAGCCCAAAAGTATTTAGACCCATGCCAAATTTGTAGCTATAATGAATTTGTATTTGACCAATAGGTTTCTTCTGGCTGGAAATGACATAAACAAGTGACAAAACACAGTAAGCCATTGTGCTGGAGATACAAATGAATAACGTAACTATTTCTGTTTTTAGCCATGACTTGCAGTTGACTAGCAACTGTCTAGAGAACTACTGCTGTTCAGCTGTTCTCAATTTATAGGTGATTAGAATGCTCTTTCATCTTTAAATGGTATAGAAACTTGCATTTTCTCAAAGATTTGCAACAATTTCAAGGGGTATGAATAATGTTGAATTGTTGAAATACAAATGTAGTTTTGGGATTAACTGTATTTGAAAAAATAACAAGTAAGGGATTACTTAAATTAAATAACTAATGCATTATGTTACTCGTTACCTTTTAAAAGTAGTCTGACTACTGTAACGTCTTAGTTATTAATACATGACAAGTCTGTGGATGATAAAATTATTGCCTGAGCCGAAGGACCACATTTCAACCTGTTGACTCCAAAATACTTACTGTGTATTCAGAAAATATATACTACAGCAGTGAAACGTCCCAAGGTTCATTACAAGGGGTTGGAGAAAATAACAGAAACACTACTGCTACTTTAAAGTAACTAAATCACAATAAAAAACGTGGCTAAGGTATTATTAGCTTGATGCAAATTAACAGTACATTAAGTATGTCAGCCATAAAAATGTAATGACAATTAGCACATTGTTAGTTGCCTCATGTTGCTTTGAAAACTTAAATATCAGAGTTTCAGTGTCCAAATATTCGGTGCCCAAATTGCAGGTGAATTGGTCACAAAAATTGCAAAATTACATGTTGTGGCGAATAGCCCCAAAAATCTGAGCAATTACATTTCCTTAGAGCTATTGTTTCTTAATTACTCTATATCATGTTTCTTACTATTTTACATTTTGCTATTATGTTGATTATTAATGTAATTGCTCCAAAATGAAAAACTCTTTATGAATAACATTTATGGTTTACGATTAAGGTTCACTTAAAATGAATGTTAAACATCTGAGTACTGGCATTAGATGTAGGATTGTGGTAAGGGTTAGGTTCTGGTGAAGGATAGGCATCCCAGTACTGAGGTTAGGGTTAGGATGAAGGTTACAAGTAAGGATACAAAGACAGAAAAAAACGCCTGTTCCCCATCAAAAAAAAGAAATTGAACTCGCAACCATCGGAGTGAGTCTGTTGTAGAAACACACATACGTCCTAGCAAGCAGCCACACTCACGTTCATAACAGCAGGGTTCCGACAATAACAAGCACTTATCATATGTTGACACTGAATGTAATCACAAGGTAGTTAAGGACCAATAGCAATGTGCTGTTGTTACAGCTTAAATCAAAGGTAGCACTTGATGTGTCTCTTAAAATAATTGTTATCTTCATTTCAAGGGTCTTTGAGGCGTGCCATAAAGCAGTATCTCCTGATGAATTTGTACAGGCCTGCAGAGATGATGTCTGCAATACTAATTCTAGTTGCTCTAGTCTGGAGGCATATGCATCTGCATGTGCAAAAAAAGGGATCTGTATTGACTGGAGAAACTCCACTAGCGGAGAATGCGGTAAGCTATGATTCTAGGCATTGATGTCATACCATTCGTTGACTAATATGTCATATTATTTTATGTTATCGGGAGCTAAATATATTTGCTAATTTGCTGGTCTTTAACTGCAACCTCTTTTTGTCCTGCAGTGCATCAATGCTCAGCCACTAAGGTGTACATGCCATGTGGTCCAGCAGTTCAACCAACGTGTAATGCTAGGTAAGCTATAGCCTGATGCCTTATGAAAGACATTCTTTGATGTCCTTATATTTTTTTTAAATGCACTTAATCTCAAAACTCTTTCATATGCAGATATAATGACAAGTACTTGAACAATCAAATCCAAATCACCAATAAGACGCAGGAGGGTTGCTTCTGTCCACCTGGCACCATATTGTTCAGCACTTTCTCTGATATTTGTGTGGCCGTCTGTGGTAAGAATGGGCTATAGATCAGTTTAAAACATTCAATGAAGCATGAAACAAATGCTAGTGGTTTAATTTGTAATGATATGTTAACTAAATGTATTGATTTTGGGTAACTTGACCATAACCAAGTAAGACTAAATCATTGAACACATACTATTTTTCTTTTTAGGCTGTACTGGACCAGATGGCAATCCCAAAATGGTAAATTTCGTCCAGATATTTGGTGTCACAGAGACAAGTGATGAGATGCATGTCACTTGAGTCCATACTTTCAAATTGTATTAGTCATAGTTTTATGAGTCTCAAATTTTGATTAAATCCAGATTATTGTCTGGGCCAGAAGTCTTTAGGTATAGATGTATAGATTAGACACATGGACAGATGTATGACAGGTTGGGACAGTTAGGACTTCACACACAGGTCTTCCTTAGTCATGGTCCTAGGGCTGAGGTACTCCTTAGATTCAACAGGACACTGGTGAAATTAAAGGGAGCATACCTAAGATCCAACAGGATCCTAGATAACACAGGATAAACTACACCAGACAAGAAGCCTGTAATGCACCCTCTTAGGGACAACATGGGGGGACATGAGTGAGCCAGTCACTCAGCCAAGCAGTGTAGTTTTTATTGACAAGTGTTGTCTGATATAATGATGCAGTCCTGGTTGTTCTGACCTAAAAATATTTTTTTATATATATATATACAGCTCTGGAAAAAATTAAGAGACCACTGCATCTTTTTCTTCCTTTTCCAAAAAAGCTGAAAAGTTTTGAGTGAGGAATAGGAGCATTCAATTTGCAGTGGTCTCTTAATTTGAATCCTTCTGTTTCTCACTCAAAACCTTCCTTTTTGACGATTTTGGAAAGGAAAGAAAAAGGTGCTTATTTTTTTCCAGAGCTGTATATCAGTGTGAGGCTAAGGGGTAAGGGGAGAGGAAACAGATCAATGAAATTAGTGGAAATTATGTTTGCATGGTTGAGGGAATGATCGTGTGACCTAACATCACCCTGTTTTTCCTGAAGCCTGGTGATACATGGGAGAGTGGTTGCCAGAAGTGCACCTGTGACAAGGACTCCATGGGAGTTCAGTGTCAGCCAATCACTTGCCCTACACCAGCTATACCCACCTGCAATGAGACTGGATACAGACTGGTAAACAATACGGATGGATGCTGCAAGCAAAATACATGTGGTGAGTCATGCAACAGTGACACCTCAGTAAATAATTCAAATGTAAACTCTTTTACTCATACACTACTAGACAAAGATTATCAGAAGGCATATAGGGTCTTATGTGGCTTTTTATCTATCAGATTGGATTAACAAATGGGATAGGAAAAAATAATAGTATTTTGATTTTCAAATGGGACTCTGATTATCAAGATACGAATAAGGATTTAGAACTATATTTAGTTATGTGGCTTGATTATTTGTATAGAGTTCACTCATTGTTTCTCTCTTAAATTGAAGCAGTGTCGCAACTTTTCCAGTATATGTAGTCCTGTTTAAAGCAACAATAAAAACAACAACAAAAACGGTGTTCCTGGATCTTGATTATGGAGTCTGTTTTATAAATGTATTGGAATAAGATAGACATTAATTCTTCAGTTATAAAAACATCCACCTATATTTTCCACCGAGATTATCCACTTGCTTGTATTTTAATTTAAACACTCTGGTTACCTCACAACAGAGTGTGATACAAAGCTTTGCCCCCAAGTCATGATGGCCTGTCAGCCAGGGTGGGAGCCAATTACAAATACGTCAGCCACAAGCTGCTGTCCAGAGTATACCTGTGGTAAGTCCATTTGAATTGCATTGTGAATTCTCTAGTTAGTTCATCGATTATCTAATTTGTTAACTGTATGACAACGTTTTGATTGGGTGTTTTTCAGTTCCTAAGGGTGTCTGTGTCTACAATAACACTGAGTATAAGGTATGTATAAATAATATCAAAGCAGTAATATTAAGGTTACACACAGCATTAGATACATCATTTTGTATTTTCTTCCTGCACATGTTTCACATTCTACAATAGAACTGCTCCCTTTCTACTCTGACTGTCCTGTATTTAAACAATTTATGGCAGTTAACTTTTGTCGCTATCTTTCACTACAGCCTGGCTTTGAAGTTCCCAAAGGCACATGTGAGATTTGCAGCTGCAGCTCGACCATGGACCCTAGTACTATGCTAAACAAAATTGTCTGCAAAAATATCTCTTGCGACACTACATGTTCACTGGTAATCAAGTCTCTTTGAACAAAGATACATCTGTTAAAATTATTTAAGCGTATATAGTCAGCAGTCAGAAAATATTAAATTATATTCTCTCCTTTTTACAGGGCTACCAGTATCAAGCCATACCCAGCAAGTGTTGTGGAATGTGTATACAGACAAGCTGTGTTATAACTATGCCAGATAATACCACATACCCTATTCAGGTACAACATCAGTGTTTATGAGTTTGCATGATCTGGGGGCATGATCTGAACCACCATCATAATCTTTCATAATCTCCTTGTGCGACAGGTAAATGAAACATGGTCACCATCGGATGACAAATGCGTGAAATACACATGTGAAAAAAATAGTGGCCACTATCTACCTGTGGAAATGAAGACCATATGCCCTCCGTTCCAGCCAGAGAACTGTGTCCCAGTGAGTTTCTATCCTAACAGATTTATTGCCATTCATTGTGAGGACAATAAATGTACACTGCAGTTAGATAACTTTTTTCCGCCATTGTTACACAAAGCGTTACTATAATCTTTTAGTATCATCTGTAGCACTCTTGGGTTTAGTGATGCATGTTTTAGTAACATTTTAAATCAAAGGGAGGTTAAATATTTGAACCAACCCCTATAAAATCCCATCTCCTCCTTTTCACTCCAGGGCACAGAAAAAACGGATGCAAATGGATGCTGTAACACCTGTAAGTGAAATTATTGCTAATAACTAGCTAACTTCTAGTTCATGATGGCATGCCATGCCACCTAAATAAGGAAATATTCGTAGTAAAAAATATGTACACTATATGGCCAAAAGTATGTGGACACCCGACCCCCACACCTATATGAGCTTGTTGGACATCCCTTTCTAAAACCATGGGCACTAATACAGAATGGCTCCCCCCTCTTTGCAGCTATAACAGCCACCACTCTTTCCATATGATTTTGAAACATCTTTGTGTGAATGTGTATACATTAAGCCAAAAGAGCATTTGTGAGGTCAGGCACTGGTGTTGGACGAGAAGGCCTGGCTCGCAATTGCCATTGCTATTCATCCCAAAGGTGTTCAGTGGGATTGAGGTCAGTGCTCTGTGTAGGCCACTTGAGTTCTTCCACACCAACCTCGTCGAACCATGTCTTTATGGACCCTGATTTGTGCATAGGGGCACAGTCATGCTGGATCAGGAAAGGACCTTCCCCAAACTGTTGCCACAAAGGTGGAAGCATTAAATTGTGTAAAATGTCTTTGTATCCTGTAGCATTAAGATGACCCTTCACTGGAACTAATCTTTACAATAGGCACTATGCTAGTGCGTAGTGTTCTCCTGACATCCACCACATCCAGATTCTTCCATCAGACTGCCAGATAGTGAAGCATGATTAATCACTCCATAGAACACGTTTCGTTTGGCATTGTGCATGGTCTTTTGAGGCTTGTGTACATCTACTCAGCAATTTTGTGAAACTCCCAACACACAGTACTTGTGCCAATGTTGTTTCCAGAGACAGTTTTGAACTCTGTGGTTAGTGATGCAACAGTTTTCACACACTTCAGCACTCTGCGGCCTTGCTCTGTGAGTTTGTGTGGTCTACCACTTTGTGGTTGGGCTGTTGTTGTAGCACTTAAAGTTGACCAGGGCAGGTCTAGGTGGGCAGAAGTTTCACTAACTGTCTTATGGCAAAGGGGGCATCCTAAACTTTAACAGTGCCACATTTAAATTCACTGAGCTTTTCAGCACAAACCCTTGTACTGCCAAAGTTTGTCTATGGGGATTTCATGGCTATGTGCTGGAATTGATGCACCTGTGAGCAATGGGTGTGGCTGAAACACTTGAACTTAATAATTAGTAGGGGTGTCCACATACTTTTGACCATATAGTGTATTTAGGCTGCTCCAGTTTAATCTATGTCCAGGAATGTGCTTACTGTGTCATTTCAATGATTAGACTAACACTTCCTTATTAACCAGGCACACAACTTAAAAATGTCTGTGAGATGAAGAATACCACCACTAGCATTGTCATAAGTGGCTGTGCAACTGCTGCGCCTCTGGAGATCAATTCCTGCTCAGGAACCTGTGGAACCTCTTCCATGTGAGTACCAGAGATGCAGAATGCAGCCTTTTTCAGTGTCATTAAATCCACAGTCAACGATACCCATAGACAGTCTAGTGTGCCTTTATGAACTAATAACACCTTTGACACGTTTTACTTCTCTTGTGATTATGTGATTGTGCAGGTACTCAGCAGAGGCAAACACCATGACACACTATTGCTCTTGTTGCCAAGAAGCAACAACTAGCCAAAAAGAGGTGGAGCTGATCTGCTCTGATGGGTCAAAGGTTATGCACTCATATATCCATGTTGAGTCATGCGGGTGTCATATCACGGACTGTGATTCAGGCAGAACCACAGCCGCGGGGATGAGCAGACAGCGCAGGAGGAGACGCTAAACCTTTAGGAAAATGACACAAACGTTGACTTAAATCTGTCATGTATTTCTGGATTTAGCAGCACTAAAATGTAGTAGAGAATCTTGCCTCCTTTGTAGTAATTATTAAACAACAGCAACTTCAATGGTGTGTGCTTCTGCGTGTTCCTTTTACTCAGATTAATTCTCACATTGATTTAGCTATTCACAACCACTATTGTGCAGTACAAAGGTAATAATATGCTTTTTGGCAGTACACTAATGAGTTTCATTCTCCAGGTTCTAAATCTACAGATAGGAAAAAGGGTGCACATCCTTCTTCCACTAGAAAACAGAATTTCCTGTGGCTTGAAAATTGGAAGAAAGTGTCCTCTGAAAAATAGTTGTGGATATGTGGACATACTTTAAAACAATTTATAATTAGGAAAGAGGCAGCAGACATTGCAGAGATATGTTGACATATTGAAAGATATTGGGCTGGGAGTGAAATTCACTAAAACAGTACATCCTTCACTTTTTCCACATTATGTTACATACCCGGCCTCAATCTGAAAAGTATTCAATTGTTTTTTTCCTCAACAACGTACACATAATACCCCAATAATGACCAAGCAAAACACCATAATGACCAAGGAAATTTGAAATTAATCGTTACTTGAATCTCAAATGGCGCAATACATAGTGTCCATCATAAGTATTGGAAGAGTATAGTCAACATTTATTTTTTTGCTGTACACTTGAGGCATATGAAAATATGATTGAAAGATGAATATGAGGCAAAAGTATAGAATGTCACCTTTTATTTTTTGTCTACTTCAACACATCTTTTATCAACTAAGAATAACAGCACTTTCAAGGATCCATCCCACATTTAATGTGAACATAACTAATGGGACATTTAGCTCACGTCTTTAATTGATCAAGTGTTTCCTGTTGCGCTGATACTGTAGTTCACACATAAGAGCTGTGAATGTGTCTTCTCTGTTTAATCTTTTGCTTTTGCCTTTAAAGCCTGGGTTTGGTGTCATTAGGCATAATTCAAAATGGCGACTAGGAAGCTGTCTATGGGCATAGCCATATTAACTGTTTGGAATGTCCTGATAAAGGAAACATTGGTGTCTTCAGTAATCCACAAAGACTAGGTCGGCCAAGGAAAACAACAGTAGTTGATGACAGAAACATGATCAGAGCTGCGAAAATCTACTCTAAAATAAGTGTTACTGAAATCCCCAAAAACCTTCAGAATGCTGGGGTGACAGTGTCGCAAATCTTGACAGACTTGGGGCAGGGCAGTATGATTATAAAATCTACACTGCCAGATGGAAACCTCTGAACAGATTAGATGGTGAGAAGGGCATGGTGTTAAACAAAATAAACTAGGCTTGCCATTTCAGCTGGCAGGCGGTCAGAAGTGACTGTGCTGAGTCAGGGAGGATTTAAAGAGCAGCTATTTATGAGCCAAGCTCATCTCTGTTATGAGACATGGTCAAGACTTGGTTCCTGCAGGTAATGTTGTATGTGATATAAGCATGTCTGGTTAGGCCTGCATCTTATCCTACATGACACTGATATTCCAGGAACCTATGCAGGGGTCTGATTTGTGAATTTTAGCTCTGCACTTAACACAATCACACAAAAACCTCTGTGAACCATTAAGACATGACATTCTGTTCATTTCGGGAACACTATTTTATTTCAAAGCAACAATGATATCTAATTGATATTGTAATGCCCTATTGACAATGGACAAAGACAAAATGGCAATTAAATAACATCAGCAAGATACTGGTTCTAATCCAGAAAGTACCCAGAAAGTTTCCGTGATAAGTACCAAACAAACGAGAGGCTGGGGATTCCAATCTAAGAAGTTGTGTACAGAAGTTCTAGTCTCCAAACACCATGGTACTGAACAACAAACGTCGGAGTAATTAAAGACATTCATGCAGAGTACTGTGTAAAACAGGTATTCAAGTAGCTAACCTTCGGATCCAGCATTGTTAGCATTGTCTCTCTGGAACCTGAATCTAGCTAGCTAGTCTGGACAGACTGGATTGTAAATCTATTTCAAAGTTAGGATGAGTGGGAGATTATAGCATTAAACAGTGATGTTGCCATGTTAGGCATATCATTTGAAATAAAATATTTCAATAATCATACTTGCAAGCTATATTTGTTCTGATTTGGCTTACTTTTATCAGTGGTTTCATTCAATTTCAATGGAGCCTTGTGAGCGGAAATCTAACTAGTAGTGATGGGTCGTGCATGAACGAGTCGGCTCTAAGAGCCGGTACTTTGTAGGTGAACGTTGGGAGCTAACTCGCATAACTGAATACATTATTTGTTTCTTAAAATTAAGATAAGAATAATCAAACGATTTAAATGAATGGAGTTAACTCATTCAAAGAACGAAAATATAATATAGACCTAAATGCTAAAGCACACACATTTGTTCAGAATGTCTGCTCAGACTACGGTAATGCCCCGTTTATAGCCGCACCGTGTATAAATTATAAATAATCAAAAGTAGTTGAGCGGATGCTCCTAGAGCTCCTATAAATCAAAATGGAGCAATTTCACAGCCATCTTACCTGGCACATGTTCTAAACAATCTACAATACAAACACATGAAGTGGCATTTCAGTTCTTATAACAGTTACATTTCCTTCATAATATATAAATAGTCAGTGTCATGCATTGCATAATTCAGAAAATGACTGCACTTTTCAGAATATTAACATACAAATTAAGCTGAAATAGTTTTCAATAATGCATTAATTCAAGTCATTAAAGTTTTTAGTAACAGTACCTTAAACGGAGCAAGCTAGCTCACTGAATTTGACAGGCTAACAGTAGCAAAGTAGTCGGTGGACAGAAATAGGAAAAACTAGGGTAACTTTTTGTGGAAAAAGGCTGCCCAACATCGCCATCTGCTGATTATATAGAGTAATTGCGTTTTTTGATGAATACGCGTTATTTCAAATGCAATATTAATTCACACTATACTGAAGCAAGCCGTTAATAAAAAAATACTTCTGATACTGTGAAGTTATGTAGCTCAACCGCTACGGTTCAGATGGATTAGCTTTCTTGTTTATGGATTATAAACATGATATACAAAACGAAGTATGTTATCATATATTTATACACCAATTACTGATGCATGAACAATGTTTCCCACCTACTTTGTGTCGTTTATACTTTTTCTGGACCAAATTACTGCTGCACAAAATAGCACCATGACTGGTGTTAAGTGGCTTGACTTTTCCGAACTGGTCCCGGGAAAGATGGCGGAGCTATTGAGACGACTGATAAAACGACTTAACTATGCATCATATCTATGGTATAAACCGCACCAATGCGCAACTTTGACAGCCGTGAAAACACCTTTCATTATATCTATTTTGACGCATATTTCATCATCTCGGCCAGAGATCAACGGTTAAATCAAATTACTGGCTGCTAACACATTTGTGACCCACATCTGTTAGTTCAATCTCTAACACTACCAAATACCTTCCTTTATTGAACATGTTCAGGACAACCAATACATGGTTAGAAACAACATTTTAGTACATAGCGTATTTGACATATTTAGTAGTATATTTTAAGTGTACTAAAATGCTATTTCCAACCATGTGTTATAAGTATACTAAAATATTTAACAAGTGGGTCCATTTTAACACACTTTATTGTTCTTAAAACTATTTAAATGGTACTTAATGTTTTATTACTATTTAGTGTACTTCACTCAAAAAACATCAACAATAGTTTTGTCTCAAAAGAATTATGAATTATCTTAAGGCTTCCCTGCATCAATAAACATACTTTTTCAAATAACTTAGATTGATTGTAAACCCAACTTTATACCAAAACATGGATACACTTCTAAATCAATACGAAAAAACTGTTGAAGAAACATGGCTGAAACATAATTGATAGCCTAAAATGGCTTGTTGGTTGCTTTTATGACTATTAGCTTATTCATAGAAGCTAACCAGTAAGTGCCAATCGTTATATAATTACTAACTAGCTAGATGGCTAGTATTATTAGAGAAACCACATTCATTGTATTCATCAATAGCCTCTAAAACGTCTAATTAATTAACAAACACACATTTGCTGGCAGCAAAAATGAAATCAAATCAGACGCATGAGTCACTCGAGTCTATACCAAAGATATTGAATTATTTGTAAAGATACTCGCTTCAGTCTATTAATGTCTAATCGACTGAAGCGAGTATCTTGTTGAGTGTCCATTAAGTGTTTTATGAGTATGCACATCGTGAGTCTGTATAATCTAGAGTCAAATTCCTCGTTTGTGTATACATACCTGGCGAATAAAGCTGATTCTGATTCTAACTAAAGAAATTGGTAAATTCCTCCCTCTAGAGTCTACAGGGGGAATAGCAGTTACTGTGTATTTACAAATCTAGACATCTTTAGCAGCTAGCTATATAATTCTCTAGGTGCAGTGTTTGGTTTAGAATTACTGTTTGTGTAGGCTAGCTTGTCAGTGTTACAACGATAACTGAGCGAACAAGGGCTCATTGTATAGCTACGAGCCTTTGGGTAGTGGTGGACACAGAGCTAACTATGTTTAGCCTATCTTGCCCATGGTATAACTATAACCAGCTGAAGAAACATGTTTTTGCTACTTGAGGAAAGCTTACCTGGAAAATAAATATGAATATGAAGAAATATTAAAATAAATGTTGACATGTTTCATGTCAACATCAGCTTGTGTATTCCTCCATGTCTTGAAAGCAATGCCTACATGTGAGTTTTCTCCTGAACTTTATGGCAATTCCTGCTAAACTGGCAAAGCAAAACAAATGAAAATAAACTAGCAAAATCATCAAAATCCACTCTGTGTCAGTGAGTACACCAACACTAAACACATTTCCCCAATAGCATTTATATTATAAGAAATTAATCTATTAAACTAAGAAAACACTAGTAACCTCAGCAAAGGCTGTTTACCTGGGAGACTAAAGTAAACTGTAGAGTAATGAAAGATGTGTTTTGGAAAGTCTGTGAAAGGGCCACGTTGTCTGGGGTCTCATCTCAGTGGGACATATTCATTTTACACCAATTAGCTTATTTCCATCCTCAGGAGCGGACATACAAGGTGGGGGGTTAAAGTAGCCTGACCCGCTCAGACTACCCAGGTGTAAAAATGACACTTGTCATAGCCGAGGTGAGGTTATCCCGTTTTTTATACTACCGGGGTGTTTGGATGTGAGCTGTCTACTTGGAATAAATAGTTACGTTTTACTTACATCTTGTAGTCCATCTTCATCATTGCTTCAAATCAAATGGAGTTACATTTATGGAAAAGGGTAGTGTGGACACATGAGATAAACATTGAGATATACTAGAGTGGTACCAAGAGGAAAGTAGAAAGAAAGAAACTGGCATTTAACCACCTTGGTGGAATATGGTGGAGTTGGGGTTGTGTTTTGGGTATGGATGGCTGCCACTTGAACTGGGTCAATTGTCATTGATGTTATAACTGCTGAAAGCAGCAGCAGGATAAATGCTGGCAGGTACAGAAACTTCTTGTCTGCTCAGATCCAAGCATATGCCTCTTAACTCATCAGATGATGTTAAAATCACAAAATTTCAGGACCAAAAAATTGAAAGATCTTGACTGACCATGTCACAATTTACTCATCTTACACAAGCTTCCTGCATTTTTTTATGTCAGTTGTGAAGTAATTGAAATATCGTACCCGTTCTGTTGTGGCAGCATAATTTCATGTGAGTGCTTGTCTAAAGAAAGGACCAGGGTGTTGGTTAGGATACTATGACACCATGGTCCTGTGTGCCTGTCGCCACAAGAAAGCGAGGGCGCGCTGGCCCTAGAGATTCAGGATGGGAACAAAACCAGCTCTTTTACCTGAAATAGACCATGGGATGCTGCTCTTCGCTGCTGAGCCCTAGCCACTATAGCTGCCACCGTCACCACCTTCCCCTCCTTTGTTGTACATGTTGTATAATCTTTTTTTAATGAAACCTCAGGCTGTGAACCTGCCACCATGTCCTGTGTATTTAATGTAACCCCGGAAACAGTACAAAGAAAAATATTTGCTTTTCAAGAAGTGATGATTTTTGTTCTTACTTTTGATAAAACCTATGTACAGTTTTCCTAAGGTTTGTGGAAAGTTGGTAGTATAATATAAAAAATGATTCACAACTGTAATGGTAGTCCAAGGTACTAACACTGGGATCTGAAGATATGCAATTGATACATCTTGAATTAGTATTTCTCAGCCATTTGTAATATGTGAAGTAGATTGTGTAGATCCGAATAAGATCTGTTGAAGTCTCTTTTGGCAATATAATCACTTATTTAATTTTAAATCATCAAAATGTGAAGACACGCGGTGCAAAGCATGTTTAGAACTACAAGAGGCAGTGTACATATAATATATAGAACACGTATGCGGAAGACATAACTTGTGAAAACACAAAAAGAAGACTGGATACAGGGCTCTATAAAATGTATTTTACAATAAGTGCTTTCTCATTGATCACAGGACCTACTCCTTTCATTACCACCACAAAACACTGAATCAACATCAATTGAACATCACCAACCCAGTCAGATGGAATGTAGAATTGAGAAGTTAACCAGGCATCACAACACGTATGATTAGGTAAACCCAGTTGTTCCAATCCCAGAGGTGGAATGGGAACAAAGCTAAAGTATGGATTGCTTCATTACATAAATGGTAAATTATACAGATACACTGTAACAAAAATTATAATGAGAATTGTTGGATTTGCTTTTGTGAGACAGTTGGGAGCTTGCAGGCCTGAGTGCATATTTACAAAATGTGCAGAGTATTGTGGCTGTGGCTGGGAATGGGCAATGTTCTAGCCGCCACAATTGCTTTACTTGTAGCTCCACTGTTACAGCTCCTCTGTCATCTGAAGCAGAGAGTTGATGGCAGCATCCTTGTTACCTTGTTGGGCCTCAATCACAGTGCGAATCACCTCTCGGTCCAGATTGGGGAACATGTCCTGCAGTGCTTTAAGATCTTCCTCACTACAGGGAGCCTCCTGTGGGGTGACAGTGGGTGCTGCAGGCATTCCCATTGGCACCATTCCTGGGTTGTATGCAGCTGGCACTCCTGAGAAACGCAAATCAGAACAATCTCCTGATGAATTGTTCATTCAAACAGGTCATCACCTTATAAAGTGGAGACAATTTACGGGAAGAGCTACTGGTCACACCTCCAGGTCATTGTTTTGGGTTTTGTTCATTTAATGGCAGAGGTGCTCCATCATCGCAGTTATTAATTTGGGGTTCTTAAATTGAATGTGAAAAAAACAACCAAGCATGTTAACCACAAAATGTGATAATCTCTTCAGCTAAATGCTGCTCCATTTCCAAATAATTTGGGACGCTACACAAAATGCAAATAAAAACAGAAGAGGCGCAAATCATTTGTCCCTATGTTTAATTGAAAACAGTAAAAAGACAACAAAGGCCTAATCCATTCTTGCTTTATATAGGATTTGAGCTATACTCCTTAGTGTTTTTTTGTTTCATAAAAAACAAAATGTTTTCAATGGGTGACAGGTCTGGACTGCAGGCAGGCCACTTTAGCACCCAGACTCTTTTACTACGGAGCCATGCTGTTGTAATACGTGCAGAATGTGGTATGACATTGTCTTGCTGAAATGAGCAAAGCCTTCTCTGAAAAAGGCGCTGCATCCAAGATTCACAAAAATAATTTTACATTTTGATTTGTCTGGCTAAAGGACAGCTTTGCACTATGCCTCAGTCCATCTTAAATGAGCTCTGACCTAGTGAAGGCGGCAGTGTTTCTGAATCTTGTTTATATATGGTTTCTTCTTTGCATGGTAGAGTTTTAACTTGCATTTGTGGATGCTGCAACGTGTTCACAGACAATGGTTTTCTGAAATATTCCTGATCTCATGCAGTGATTTCCACTGCAGAATCATGGCGGTTTTTAATGCAGTGCCATCTGAGGGCCTGAAGATCACAGCCGTCCAAAGTTGTTTTTTTGGCCTTGTCTCTTGCGTAGAGATCTCTCCGGATTCTCTGAATCTTTTAATGATATTATGTACCATAGATTATGAGATACCCCAAAAGATCTATTTCACATTAAGAAACGTTATTCTTAAATTGGTACACTATTTGCCCACACAGTCTTTCACTGTGGTGAACCCTCCCCATCTTTACTTCTGAAAGGATCATTCTCTCTGGGATGCTCTTTTTAAACCCAATCATGTTACTGACCAGTTGCCAACTAACCTAAGCAATTTGTCTTTGTACAATTTTCTATTCAATAAATGATTTAAATTATTTGCACATCTTTGCATTCTGTTTTTATTTCCATTTTACACCGCTTCCCAACTTTTGTAACCGGGGTTGTATATACACAATAGAAACACACTATGGGAGGGGACCTAGTGGAGCCCTGAGCAGCAGCTTTAGTTTAAAGGGGAATGCAGACATATATATACAAATATCGGGCTGTTTATCTAAGCATGCCGTATTCTCAACACAGAAAACTGACATTTTGTAATACGGAGGTAATTAAACCATTATTTAACATTACTGTGTCAGCTCCATACAGAATACTGATTGAACATGCAACGGAACAGTTTATATCCTCTCAAAATGAGTTGTACTCCAGTGAGAATTGTTTTATAAATAACATTTAGCCCAAGCAAGAAATTATGTAACAGTTGTCTGAGACACCCTCAACCAGGAATTGAATGAGAAACAGCAGTTTTTTCCTTGTAACAGATTCAGCAAACTGCAAGGCAACACTGAACATAGTGTCTTGAAAAAGTATTCAAGCTCCTGACCAATCCTTTTATATTACTGAACTACATTGAATTTTGGTTCTATTCAATTATTTTTGACAAGAAACCTAAAAATTACTGAATATTAATGTGACGTTGGTATAATGTAAAACATTTTTTAAGACAAAAGAAATAATGTATAATTTGTTTTTCTTTACACTAACTGTACTTGTTGAAGCGCTTAAGCTTGGCTGGAGAACAAACAAACTTTGTTAAGGCAATGCTTAAAATTCTTGAACGTGTTCCAAATGTATTACAGTATTAACCTAATTTGCATATTTATCTTAAATTAACCCTAACAGCATCTCTTGAACCATTCAAGCTAGATATAGTTCTCCCTAATTTGTGCTCTTCCCTCAAATTCAGAGGACTACGGGTTAAGGAAGTGCTACCATTTCCAAATTCAATGACAGAACAACAGAACCCAGCATTCCACAAGTGTGGTGTATATGGGTTGGTCAAGGCTTTTAAGGGAAACACACGTTATTGTAATGAAAGACAATGGACTTAGTCTACAGCCTTGGATGGCTGTAGGGGCTCTGTCAAAAGTGGAGAGTTTGGTTCTACTCACCTGCAATGGGTATGTATCCTACTCCCTGTTGATAGACTGTGGGCATGAGGACAACTGGTGGAGACATGTGCATACCTGCTGGCATGTTCTGAACCATGAAGGCCAAGTAGGAGAGATAAGGGTTGTTAGTTAAAATCAACCAAATGTTTGTCAATCTCTACAATGTGTCTCAATATGCAGGCCGTTTCATGAACTCACTGCAAAAGACATGACCAAGTTGATCATGCCCTCCTTGTCGTCTCCTTGTCTGCCGCTGAGGCTGTACCACTCATCAACCACACTGCCCTCTCTCAGGCCTTCTGGGATGGTCACGTGTGTCCATGCAATTCTGTCATCCATGGAGAATGCCCTCTGGAAAAGTGACAAGCGGTTCTAGGTACTATTTTGCAAGACCTTCTTAGAATTCAGCTAATACTGTTCAGTAAAAAATAGGACTGCAGGTTGCGAGAACCTTAAAAGACAGCCTGTGTACAGAGCTCCAGACTAGCATATTCTTCTAGTGGCACAGTTTTTTCAGTTGGTTGCACCCACTGGCACATGACTGGAAAAACAGCCACTGTTATGTTTCTCTTCTCTGTTGACGCCATCTGGTCAAGCAAACACCCTTTTAACACGAATGAACGCAAAAATATTTACTGCCCAACATTAACTCTGATCAATTAGAAGAGGGAAAAGGACACAGCTCTGAACAATCCATTGATTAAACTGAGAATAATCATATTCAACTTAGAGCATTCTAACTGCATTCTAGTTTGTTTTGGTCACAAACGTATCTGTTAGATATCCACTATGAACAAGAGCAATGGAAGGAAGGACAAACCTAAGCCTCTACGCAGCCTTTTGTGTGAAATTCATCAACAAGCTTTCAGTGTTATAGGTTTATATGAGGGAATAGAGTTGAATTGCACATGCTATGAAGCATAAGACAGCACTGAATGATTTTGTTAAAATCAGGTACTTAGTCTGTTACTAATTTGAATTAAAATATTTTTGTTTCATTTCCTTAATTAAATCTACATTGTTTTATAACATTTGTAACATGTTCATGAACTACAGCTACTTAACTGTTGGTGTCATCAAGCTATAAAATACCTTGGTGTTCATGCCAAGTACACTCATGGAACATGGATCATGCACACTGCTTTTGTGTGGCGTACAAAATAAGGCTCCACCCACAGCTGTGTTTTTAGGGAGAACCCCCACAGACAGATGTGTGGTTGCCTCCATTACCACGACTGAAAACGTCTAATCTTTGATATTTTGTCTTAGACACAGATCACAAGATTTTGAGGGAAATTTGCCATAATACAGCACTTATTATTAGAAAAATGTATTTTCTTCAGGAAACTACATTACAGATTTGTGTTGTGTTTTATGATGTATGTTGTTTATGAGCACATTAAATTATAAAATGGTATTTAATTATTTCGTATTGCCTTGTTAAATAACTGTATGTCTGTAAGGTTTCTAGGTAGTGCACAAGTTCCCCGCAAACACTGTTTATAGTATTCATCTGCAAAAAAATATTTATGTTTTTATATTATGTTTGGCTTTAGGTATACGATAATCAATGAGTAAAAATAATTTGCAACAAGAAAAGGGAATAAGGAATTGTAATATTGAGTATATCACAAGAATTGCAATATTCGGTTATGGTGATCGAAGAATCAAAATATTATTGCATCATCATTGCAAATTCTGAAGGCACTGTATGTCGGCAGTAAAGTACAGAATTATTGATGCGTGTTTTTGTATTGTGTTATTATTGATAGTTTGTTATCTTCTTATTTTCATATTATAATTACTGTTACTTATTAACTTCTAAACTGCACTGTCGGGAGTAGGAAAACCAAGAATTTCATTGCCCTAACTTGTTACTGCAAATGACAAATAAACCTTTTGAACCTTGAACCTGAACCAATGACTGAAATGAAGCTATATGATTATTGCATCTGCTCAACCATCAAAACTATGAGTTGCTTTTAAGTATGCTGTAATACATTATAACAAAGATTATGATGCAGAAGTCGTGATGTGCTCACTGACAAAAACATTTGAAATGAATCACACTGATGACCATGATAATGATGAATTACCACTAATTATGAAGCGCTATGTTGTTGTACATGATAAATGATTAGGTTTATTCTAGCACTCAATGTTCCATATACTGAAATATGAGTCTATATAAGACTGTGTAACTATGCTTACACGGTTAAATAAATCCAGTAAAATGCATTATACGTATTACCGTTAAATAAGGTGTTACCAAACAAACATTTATCAATTGTTCTGCATTGCTCCTTAAACTACTGATTAGATATTCATAATCATTTCAAACTCAACCCTGGTGTTGCAAGCACCATGGTGTACCCTCTGAGGTTTACCTCATCAAAAATCTCCAGGTAAAATGAGTCTACTCCGGGCGGGACAGTGCACTGGATAACTTTGTTCCATCGTGGATTCTTTGCACCATTATGGGCTGTGGGCGTTTCATAAACAGCATAACCTAGTCGGACTCGGCAGTAGGGGTCCATGCGTGTCATACCATAGTTCTTAGCAAGCTTGGCCTAGAGAGAATAGGGACATGAGTGATTTAGAACAATGTCACTGCATTCAAATTTGACAAACCGTGAAAGAAATCAGACAGTCCAGACACCCCACCTGGACCACAGTGATGCTAAGTCGTCCTACAGTGCCCAGTGATCCCCCATATTGCAACTGCTGCGCTGCTTGAGCATCCAGCTGAACTTGTTGCTGCTGCTGGGTAGGAGTAATACGTAGGAAGTCTTGTGGCAACTCCCCAATGTATACCTTGACAGAGGAAAGGATCAGGGGAAAGGTTTGAAAGTGAGGAAATGAAAACCAAACCGTAAGGAAAATCAGGTCACAATACACGATTAAATCCTCAACTTGGCTTATTATGTGCATGGGAAACAGGCATCTTCATCAGATATGGCTTTGGCCATACCACTCCTATAGTTGATTAAAAAAAAAACATTTTGTTTGGATGAATATTTTTGGAAAGATGTGCACCTGTGCTCTGGGGATTTTTTTGAAAAGTTGGCCAATTGAAAAGTATGAACATGATAGTATGAGCATGTACAGCACTCAATACTTAGTCGGGGCCCCTTTTGCCTGAATTACTGCAGCAATGTGTCTGGGCATGGAGTCGATCAGTCTGTGGCACGGAGTCGATCAGTCTGTGGCACTGCTCAGGTGTTATGAGAGCCCAGTTCTGATAGTGGCCTTCAGCTCTTCCTCATTTTTGAGTCTAGCGTATTGCATCTTCCTCTTCACAATACCCCATGGATTTTCTAGAGGGTTAAGGTCAGGCGAGTTTGCTGGCTAATTAAGAACAGGGATGACATGGTCCTTAAACCAGGCACTGGTAGCTTGTGTATGAAATCTGCATCTCCATAAAGTTGGTCAGCAGCAGGAAGCATGAAGTAACTTCCTGGTAGACGGCTAGGATGACCTTGGACCTCAGAAAACACAGTGGACCAACACTAGCAGATGACATGGCACACCAAACCATCACTGACTGTGGAAACTTTACACTGGATTGAAAAGTTCCATGTTATGGAGATGGGGGTTGGGTTTTCCAGTGTAATACCTGTAGAAAGTTATCGCAGTCTCTCCTCCTGATCCATGCACCACATATATGCTCTTGTTATTGAAGTGCAAGACTAAACAATATATGTAGCGATTGTAATTCATTGGTAAAACCTTAATGTGTCTGTTCCAGTTCCTTATTAGGGTTTCCAAAGTTCACTGGTGAACAGCAACAGCCCATTGTTTTAAATCACCAAATTGTGCTAGATGTTTTGTCGGTATGCAGTCAAATAATTAGAAATGTTTTTTTGAGTTAGTATCCGCTAGCGATGCAACTGTTGTAACTGGAGCTGCTCAATTTCACTTGATGAATTAGGACGATGCTACAAATGCTATCTCCAGACTGCAACAGAGGTGAATAATGGCTTATCTTGAAAAATAACTCCATGGGCCTTTAAGAACAATTCAGGGCAATTGTAATTTCACCCAAATAGGAATCAAGGTTGTACTATCACTTTAAGTGGGATGAAGAGTGGAGATAAACTATTAAAATGTAACACTGATTTCTAACAATATTGCAGTCAAAAGCAAGTCACAACCATATATATACTTTAATATATGATAATAATTGCAATGTTATTATAGGAACATGTAAGTTGCTCTGTTATACCTACATTAGGTGCCGTAAACGTTAAATGTTTGGGACACTGCAAAATGTAAAGAAAAACAGAATGCTAAAATGTGCAAATAATTAAAACTCTATTTTCAATAGAAAAATTGTATAAAGACAACAATTGTTCCAGGGAAATCTCTATATGCAAGGGATAAGGGCAAAAAAACGATATCAGATGGCTGGGATCTTTGGGCGCTCAGATGGCACTGCATTAAAAACAGACACAATTCTGTAGTGGGCATCACTGCATGAGCTCAGGAACACTTCAGAAAACCATTGTCTGTGAACACAGTATGTTGCTACATCCACAGATGCAAGTTAAAACTCTACCATGCAAAGAATGGTATATAAACAACATACAGAAACACAGCTGCTTTCTCTGGGCTCAAGCTCATTTTAGATGGACTTAGGCAAACTGGAAAACTGTCCTGGAAATCATGGATGCCGCATCCTCCAGCTAAAGAGGAGAGGGACTGTCCAGTATGTTATCAGCGCACAGTTCAAAGGCCAGCATCCACTATGGTATGGGGGTGCATTAGAGCACATGGCATGGGTGACTTGAACATATGTGAAGCCACAAATAATGCTGAACAATGTAAACATGATTTGAAGCAACATATGGCGACATCCAGATGTTGTCCTTTTCGAGAAGGCCTTGCTTATTTCAGCAAGCAGTGCCAAACCACATTCTT
The DNA here is from genome assembly GCA_016801105.1 of Esox niger. Classification (NCBI taxonomy): domain Eukaryota; kingdom Metazoa; phylum Chordata; class Actinopteri; order Esociformes; family Esocidae; genus Esox; species Esox niger. Next base: position 4,187 of record JACXGJ010007545.1, on the reverse strand, counting down.
CACATAACACAACAGCATGGCTTCGTAGTAAAGAGCCCAGGTACTAAACTTGCCTGCCTGCAGTCCAGTCCTATCACCCATTGAAAACATTTGTCACATTATGAAACAGAAAATACAACAAAGTAGACCCTGAGCTGTTGAGCATCTCAAATCCTATATCAAGCAAGAATAGGAATACATTTCACTTTCAAAGCTACAGCAATGGTCTCCTTAGTTCCCAAACACATACAGAGGTTATGCAACACAGTGGTAAGCATGCTCATGACTGATTTTTTTTTAAAATGTGTTGCTGGCATCAAATTCAAAATGAGCATATATTCGTCCCCAATTTTTTGGAAACTGGGTTGTACATGAAAATGAGTAAATTATTAAATGAAACTATTTAAATGTATTTTGTTTCCAAATATGTTGAAAAAGTAAAGTGATTGTATTAGGGCAAGGCGCTAAAACAATATCAAATTTAATCATGATAAAAAAATAACATTGATGATAAACATGATGCTTCAAGACCACAACTATTGTGCCAGTGCCAAAGCAGTGTACCGCATCTAGCCTGAATGACTTCTGACCTGTTGACTCACCCGTACAATCATGAAGTACTTCAAAGGACCAGTTGTCTTGTGAAAGCACTTTGTGACAACTGCTTATGTAAAAACGGCTTTATAAAATAAATGTGATTGATTGACAAGTTCTGCGTCACTTTAAGTCCTGCCTCCCCAAAACAATGGACCCTTACTAGTTTGCCTTCTGGTCCAACAGGTCTACAGAGAAGCCATTTTCACGTTTTTACACTCTGCCCTGACCCATCTGGACAAAACCAACACCTATATGAGAATGCTATTCACAGACTTCAGCTCAGCATTCAACACTGTCATCCCATTTAGGCTGGTCAACTAACTCCATGACCTGGGGATCAGCCCCACTCTAACTCAGTGTCTCAGTGTCTACCTCAGGAACCTCACCACTGCAATCCCAGCATTTCAGTTGCACATGGACCTTGTACATTCAATTTGCCTCTTTGCACATTCAGAATTGCCATTGTGCTTGCATTTCTACAGTTGTTACATACATGCCTACCTCAGCGACCTCACTGCTGCCATCGCTGCATCCTGGTTACACATGCTCTCTTATTTCTTCGTTTGCACATCTAGCAGGCCATTTAGAATTTGCCATTTGTACCCACACAACTATTACCCCACTTGTAACATACACTATATTTCATACTTGTAAATATTCTGCCCTCCTATATTTGCCATAGCTGCACAAACAGAATTGCCATTTGTGCTGCATTTGCCTTCATTGCACATCTATACATTCCATTTGTAATATACATATACCTAATACTTAAACAGGCATACTTGTAATTTGGCATACTTGTAAACTTTACTCAACCCAAATAAATGATAACCTGTTTAAAACACAATATACAGCCAATCAAGCATGAGCAATAAGCCAACGACATTGTATGCATGTTCAGGTACGTGATCGTGTGGGTTGAGTTATGATTAAGAGATTAAGTTGGGTCGATGGCGAAAATAATTTGAAAGTAAGAGAAGGCACAAATAAATTGTGGGTAAAAAGTAAAGTATTACACCGGCAGTGGTTTGTCATTTTAAAACAGTACCACCATATGGAGCTCACGAATACTTTCTTTTTACAACCTCTTTACCGTTTTGCTAATAGCCCATCGACGGGTCAACAAGAAGCTCCCAGTGATGTTAGACCCAAACAACAAACATTAAAAGCAGCATTTTCCGCAATTACGTCATATAAAAAAACAGCCATTGGTACAATATGAGGTCAAAAGAATGTGGACACCCGACCATCACACTTGTATAAGCTCAGTGGATATCCCAATCCAAAACCAAAAACCATGGGCACAAATATGCAGATGCCCCCTCCCCCTTTGCAGCTATAACAACCACCACTTCTGGGAAGGCTTTCTCCAAGATTTTGGAGTGTTTCTGTGGGAATTTGAACTCATTAAGCCAAAACAGCATTGATGAGTTCAGCCACTGACTATTATACCGCCTCCAACAAACTTTACAGTAGGTACTATGCATTCCGGTAGCATTCACCTGGCAATCATCACACCCAGATTTGTCCATTAGAGTACCAGTAAGTGAAGCATGAGTCATCATTCCAGAGAACACATTTCCACTGCTCCAGAGTCCAGTGGCGGCGTGCATTACACCACACAAGCCAACGCTTGGCATTGCGCATGTTGATGTAAGGCTTGCGTACAGCTGCTTGGCCATGGAAACCTATTTTGTAAAGCTCTGACACAGTTTTTGTGCTGATGTTGCTACTTAGGAACTTTGTGGTGAGTGATGCAACAGACGAAAGACGATTGTTATGCGATTCAGCTCTCCTTGGCCATACTCTGTGAGTCTGCGTGGTCTACCACTTCATGGCTGGGTTGCTTCTATACTCTTCCACTTCACACTAATAACACTTACAGTAGACCGGGGCAGATCTAGTACGGCAGAAAGTTCACAAACTGACAAGGCAAAAGTGGCATCCTATGTCAGTGCCACATTTAAAGTCACTGAGCTCATCACAGTGTGACTCATTGTACTGCCAATTTTTGTCCATGGACATTTCATGGCTGAGCTGGATTTTAAGCACCTATGAACAATGAATGTGTCTGAAACACCAGAACTGAATAAGTAGGGGTGTCTAAATATTTGGGTCATATAGTATAAGTTACTATTTCTCAGGGTAATGTGGTGTCAAGTTATTCTTAGTTATATACACGGTATTAAATACATTTGCAATATAATGCATTAAACAAACAGACCTGAGAGATTCGTTTTTTGCAAAACTTCTCCTGTTTTGTTGTGATTATCCTATTTGTTTATTTGTGATGGAATTCAATAACACGTGGTAATATTTTCTGGTAGATAATTCGCTTTACCTGAAAACAATGCATTGCATTGCATTGAATTAGCCAACTGGATTGCACTAAAATAAACGCAAAATGTAACCACATTTGAGCAAGAATTTTTTTTTTAGATATGCTGCAGTATTCAAGCATTCAATTAATGGAAATTCCCATTCCCATGGTATTTGGAGATATTTAATAATATGAGATGATACATATTTTGCCATCTCGCCCTGACCGAGATAGTATAGATTATGGCAGTGGTTCTCAACCCCAGGCCTTGGGACCAAAAGTACTGCTGGTTTTCATTCTAGTTCTAAATATTGATTAATTTAGACCTGGGACACCAGGTGAATGCAATGAACTCTCAGGTAGTATAGAAAACAAGCAGTAGGCTGTGTCCCCCGGCTCGGAGTTGAGAACCCCTGCATTATAGTATGCATGACAGTGGTCATTTCTACATTAAGGAAATACAACAGTTATAAAGATATATTATGCCACTTATGCCATGTGTTTCTATTGTTACATGTTTAGAACAGGTCCTAGGTAAGATGGCTGACAAATTGCTCCATTCTGATGAAATGTGGCACCATGACTACAGCCTATCTAGAGATATTCTAATATCTATGGTGGTTGCACTATTACACGTAATGTATTTAACTTAGATTCATATTAAATAGTGATTCATTGGTACATAATCTACGATGCATGACACATGCCTCCGCAATTCTATGTAAACAATGTTATCCCCTAAAACAATAAATATGACATAATCTGTTTAGCTTGGACTGCTGCTCTGAAAAAAACGTTAGCTGGATACGAACAACAAAAATATCCACAAAACAACAATTTGTCTGAGCTAGGTAACCAGGTGATCATTTCAATAGTCCTAAAACCCTGTCAATTACAGCAACGCACAAGTAAGCTAGCAGTAAGCCTCTATAAATACATTAGTTAGCTTTGCGTGGGCCATCAGGGCTAGTTGGCTAGCTTGTTTGGTAGTTATCTATCTACGGGTGTTTTAATGTTCAAATGTAATATGACAAATGGCTATAGTGACATGAATCAAGATCACTTTAAACAAAATCTAAAATGACCGCAGAGACTAATCATTGTTTTCAGGATATTTCAACATTTTCGTTTTTGACGTGTCACTCAAATTGTTCTATATCATGTTAATGGTGACAAGCGAAGACCCCAACAGGGTTCACATAGTTGTTTGTCATTGTTTTCAGGTGTATATAATCTGTTTCTTTTTTGACGGGTCACATAGTAATTCAACGCGTCAAATTGCGTTATTAAT
>JACXGJ010007544.1:9663-30267 GCA_016801105.1 Esox niger | reverse complement strand
CATTCTCTTTCTCTTGAGGTGTGTTATTCTGTCAGGACGTGCGGAAGACTGGAGAGATGGAGCGGACTGCGGAGTTGGTAAGTTTATATATTTTAATGTGTCTGACATAGTTCTGAGTAGAAACAATAACACACAAAGACAATGGGAGCAGAGGGAACATATATACTGAGGGGAATGACTAAATGATGATCAGGTGCGCCAAACGGGACAACAGGTGCAATGAGTTGATGAGATGGGGCGATGGTGTCAGAAGGTCGGTGACGTCGAACGCCGAAGCCCGCCTCCGGCAGGGGGAGGATGGGCAGTAGATGGCGTGGTCGTCACACACAGGGAGTAGTTTTGCATTTCTTGTTTAAATAGGCAGATTGAAGAAAAGCAGTGCAGTTATTCAACAGTACTAAGCCTTAATCATTACATGCCCAAGGCATGTAGCACTCATGCAGATATAAAAAATAAAAAGAAACATTCTAATAATGTAGCTACTCATTTGCTGATACAACAACCAAGCGGGACACATCCTCATTCTTCGTTGGAAACAAAGCTTCTCATTGAGATACCGATTATTGTGCGAGCCGACCGTCTGGTAAGGTCTTCTGGCCAGCTAGGTGACATGTCGGATTATTTACCCAACTGTAGAAAGGATGCTAAATCTTTCTGTCCTAACAGATACTAGCACCGAACTATCAGAGATTGTAATGCATGTGTGCATGGGTGCGTGCCTGATGGTTGGAAAAGCATTCCAGGTGACTACATCATGGAGGCTGGTTGAGAGAATTCAAAAAGTGAAAATCTGTCATTAAGGCAAAGGATGGTTTTAATCTGAATCCCTTCTTATGGTAAAAAGCAACCCTGAGCAGATCTGAAGGCGCCTCAATAAGCTGAAGCTATCAATAGCCAAACAAACAGACGAGAACTTGCAGTCTGAGTTCTCGACATGGCTTTTGGGCTGTTTAATTTTGGAATAGTTTTACTAATAGGTTTGGGCTAGGCTGCATTCCAAATTAAATTTGTAAGTGAAACTACATCAACATAATTTAATTTGGTTTTCTATGTTTTCACGATAAAGGGTATTAATTGTACAGCCACTGGCTCAAGTTTCAAACTTGGACTACCCGTTTTAGGAGTCGAAAAGAGAAGCGTTTAACTTATCAATTCACTTCCATTCTGTTTCGTAATCAACTTGCAAATAGTCAATAAATCCATTAACTCAACAAAGCAGTTGCAGTCTGTTGACATGTCTATATCGCTCTCCCACCTCAGCCTCTGTGTAGATTTCTGACTTGCGGGCTCACAAAAAAAATAAAAGAATGAAAATGGAGGGCAGTGCAGTGGTGAGGTTCCAATTCAGAATTCATTTGTGCTGGCCCCGGCCCCCTACTCGCTGTGGCGTTGCCGTAGACACCCAGGGGAGGCCTATCACAGCTCTATATGCAAATATCCCTCCACCTGGGCAGCAGCCTGGGTATGCAGAGACCCAGAGCTTATTTATGCAAATCTGACAACAGCAAGGAAAACACCAAGCAGACACACACACACACACACACACACACACACACACACACACACACACACACACACAGGTATATCTCAATAGGAGCATGGAGTTCATTTGCTATCCTGAGGAAAAGCGTTGACAGAACGGTGACTGAAAGACATTCGGGGAAAGTAATCTAAATGGGCCTGGACAGGAACCAATGGGCTGGAAGGTGAACGCAGGTTCAAAGGGATGTGGTTGGTTGACGTCGAGGTCAGATGTGAAGGTCAAAGGGTATTGAAATGTGGGGCATATGCGATTACAAGACACTCTTAAAAGGCTAGTGAAGGCCACACACCCAATGCACAGCATTACAAAGGCGAATAAATGTAATTTTACCACAGTACCGCTTATCTCACCATCTACGCCGTCAACTATCCATGCTGTACCAAACGCTCACACAAAACACCAGCATTCACACAGAAAGTCACTTTGCAGACAAACAGATTCCTTGTTAAAAAAATACACAGCTGTCAGAACAGGTGTCTGTTACTGATGAGACGACAGCATTTGATGTGTTAAAGCTCATTCTCTCCTACTCTCTCGGTCTCTTTCTCTGTGACAATCTAGAACAAAACCAAACATCTCTCTGTCCCTCTGCCACCCAACTGGGCCACGCCACTGCTGGAGTTATCACACAGAAGACACACGCGCGCAGTCATCACACAGGAAGCCACTCCCACCCAGCGCCACATTAACGTGCAAATGTATGCAAGAAAAAAACTACTGAATTGCACAGCCAAATGAGCTAACTACACCTCAATTGCCAGGATTATGAATAATTATTGCACATTTTCAGGAACTTTGTTTTTCCACAAAACAATTTCTTAATTGAGGAAATGCAACTGTGAATGAGTAATTGCCTGGTGGCCAGTGAGGAGAGAAAATGAATACTGTGGACACACTATGAAGGACTACACTAGAGCCAAACTCCGACAGAATCCATCAGTAAATGCTGTAGCTTCCCCACATACCTCACACAAAGGCTGTCCTGTTCCTACAGAATTACAATTTCTCACATCAACCTACAGGTTGGGAACTTCTCCAAGATGTGGTCGGAGTGAAAACCTGCACGGAAGGACATTGTCCAGAAACAGGGTTGGAGTTAAAACCTGCAAGGAAGGACGTTGTCCAGAAACAGGGTGGGAGTTAAAACCTGCAAGGAAGGACGTTGCCCAGAAACAGGGTTGGAGTTAAAACCTGCCGGAGGGTAGATCTCCAGGAACAACCCAAACTGCTCCCCCATGAAACATTCTCCCCGGGTTGTTGCGGTAAATAAAACGTCAACACTTAATCAACCAATCTAGTGAAATGTAAAAAAGAAGAGCATGTGCAGGAGTGGAGGAGCCATCGTAGCCAACAAGGCCATCGAACATCACCGACCAACCCACTGGCATCCAAGCCCAGTTTAGTTTAATCATTACAACCGGGAACGCATGCGCCAGCCTCTCTCAGGTCAGATCAGCAGCAGCACCACCGTTTCCCCATTAATTAGGCCAGCGACTAGCCTTTAGCTGTAGCATTTAGCCGCAGTGGTCCTGGGACGTTAGCCTGACGCGATGAGCCTCTCCCCCCGTGGTATGTCGACTCAGCCCGGGGCTAAACTGTCAGCTTTGATGCTCTGATCACCAGGCCCCTCGCTGAGAGAAACCAAGGCGGAGTGGAGGAGGGAGAAGGGGAAGAAAGACAAAAAGCAGACGAGGCCACGATGTGTTGCGGATCGGCTGAGAGTGATAATGAATGTGTTGAAGGTGACGTGCTGTTTCGAGGAGAAGTGAGTACAGTCTACGGCGCTTTGACAGCGGACAAAAGACGGGAAGGTGTCGAGAGAACCGGCGGGAGCGGAGGAAGTGCACCGGGTTGAGCTTTGTGCAGTTCGTTGTTTTGATGTAGCGTTTGACAGAGACGCAGAGCGAGAGTTTAGAGGTCCTTGAGTACAAGGCATCGGCAGTCAGCGACGGATGAGTAGGAAATTCATTAAATGTGATCTCACTCAAGTCCCGGGTGAAGTGGCGACGCTGGAGAGGCTGTCTTTCTGTCTGCTGAGTAAGAATCAGGGCCTCGTTGTAGCCTTGGGATTTGGTCCCGGGCTCTAGGATGCGGGAGACGGATCACAACAGGCAGAAATACCTGAGGCGAGATTGCTTTCTGGACAATTGTTACATTGACATTCAGAATGGAACAGCTTTACTAATATGTTGATAGAACTCTAGAGACGGGGAAAATTCATCGTTGATTACGTCATCCGCTTCCTGTCGAAAGGATGTACCCTTTAGACAGCGTGTTAAAATACTGATATAACCGACAGACACTTTAGCAAGAACTCTGTTTTTTCAATTAAGACCGTAATGCGTTCAACCACATTCTTCAATTTTTTTCTCTAGGCACAGAACATGAATCGCACCGAGATGAGACCGTCAAAGTGGGTCAAATGTGTGTTCTCCACAATGCCAAAGCCCACCTCCATGGCTGTGCCGGGGTTTGTTGCAGACCGTCCTGGTTAGGAGGTCGGGACGGATCAATCACATACAGGAGTCAAACTCGATCATCAAGGATATCTGCACAGTGCTTTATGAGAGGCTATGTTGTCTGTAGCTTTCATCAAGCCTGGGCAAGGACAGCTCTGAGGCCACATTACCTTCCAGGCACATTTGGAAAGATGAATGGGGTCTGAAAGAAACTGATCAGTACCCTATCAGTGTGTACAGATTATTATGTCACACCCAGCTGTAGTCCACAAACACCCATGACCCCCCCCCCCATGCATTTTGATGTCAACCTGAACTGTAGTACCACTCCATATCCATTACTATATCCTGCTAAACAGGGATTGGGCAAAGCAAAAAATAACCGATCCCGGACACAAGAGCCACTTGTGATATTCTGTAGTGAGCAGGTGCAGGGAGAGGGGACTGCAGGGAGAGGGGAAAACATGCTCATCCGTGGGAGCCATTCTGTTTTCCCACGGTAGACAATCTCAGTTTTCTGTTGAGCATGTCCACTACACATCACTGTGCTTCTGATGGCTGCGGGAATTTGTTTTGGATTTGTCACTGCAAGGAATATTGTGAGAAGTACAGCAAAAGACGAAAGGTGCTGTGTTCACCTCCCTGAGAGGCAACAGGTACTCACGTCTGGCTTCATGTCTGTAGCCCAGCTGCCTCATGGTTCCATAAGTCTGGTGATAATCCCAATAAATTGGCCGGGTCCCAGACAGGACTCACAGACCATATTTTTGACAAATACAATATTCCACAGTAAGCAGTCTCTTTCCTAAAGCAGTAAGTCCCATGAACATGCTTGGGGAACTAAATTGGCTACAGCCCCTTCACACAGCCACCACTTAACTGAACAAGATCTAGCTCCTTACAGATTTTCTTTAGTAATTATACCAGCCTACGTATTTTATGCTCAGTCGAGTGTTCTTATTCCTTTTGTATAATAGGTTGCACCGAAGGCCAGAAAAAAAATACTTGTCAGAATCAGAAAGAGTTTCATTGCCAACAAGATTAGCAAATGATCAAGCCAGACCCAGAGGGTCAACAGAGTGACGCTTAAACAATACTGTGTAGTTGGCTACACAGCAAATGTATTTTATTTTACTTATTAGCTCGTTATCTATCCAGGTGTCAGCACAGGGTGAGTGCCCAGTGGTATAAAGGATAGTGCCGTCGGAACGGAAGGTGTATGAGGGGGTTACCAGCAGCAAACAACATTAATATACACAGACAATGAGGTCAGTTGGTTGGTTCGATTGGCCATTCAGAGGTCAATCGACTACACGGTAACATTCAAACAGTCCCGTTAAAAGTTGACAGCAAGAAATATTCGACAGGCTTATGAGAAGTGGAAACATTACGCAATAATGCTGTGTAAGGGAAAATAAATACTGTATGAACAAATATAGCCCACTTCAGCAGCAGGAAATCATGGGCGAGAAAAGTGTAAATCTAAGTGTAAAAGACAGCAACCTCTCACCGCCTGGGAAAAAAATATCACCGTGTTGCCTATTATTAACCATTCTTACTGATGACACCATATCTGGCGTTACTGCATCAAACAGAAAAGATTAAGACAGCTAATACTAAGGCCAATTGAGAACGAGAATACACAACATTTAACTGCGCACTTCACCTAAACAGCAATCCTTCCTGGATGATGGTGTAACATCTCATTACTTCAACTTTTGGTTCTGTTACTTACATTCTGTCTTCAGTTGATTAACCAGGTATCTCCTAAAGTTTCCCATACGGAAGCACTAACGAGAATTGTCTAGTTTGGTAATGATGACGTCGTAATTGAACAACATCTATTAACGTGTTGTTGTTATTGTTTCACGGAATTTCGTTTTAATATGCGCGTTTGTGTCAGGGGCATCGGTTTCATCCATAAAACGTATATTGAATTTGCTATTCAAGCTCAGTTACAGCGCAGTCTAGTACAAATATCAGCAAACCCTTGTTCCATATCTGCAATTAGCGTCTGCCAATCATGTTTTTCATTATAAATTAAGTAAAACTAATTGGTGCAGCTCTAGGGGAGCGATCGCAATTAAACAAACTATTAAATGGTAACATATATTTAATATTATGTAAAAGTTTCACTGTTTCTGCACTGCTCATTAATGTGGACTGTTGTTCCTTTCCCGAATGTACCCACACTATTTTCACTCCGGTTCCTGAATCCTTACAGCGTCCAGCGGGACCCACACGTCCCGTTCCCGGGTCAGCCTGTAGGGGGTGGAGTCGCCTAGGTAGCAATTAACGCATTGCCAAAAAGAAATTCCACTCATTAGGCCCATCAGTAAATCAACAGGCATCTGTCATGTACGGTTTGCGTACAGGACCGACTTGTCTCCCATTGCGGCGAGGCGGGCGGCACGGCAACCGTCCCTCCCGAAACCAACCAACCGGCTGTGTCATGCTGCCAACAGGTGCTCCAAACACACGCATGCACAACACAGACGAGCACGCTCTCACTCGCACGGAATCAACATTGAAAAAAGAGCGTCACTGTGACCTGATCTAACTGTATTTACCCGATGACCTCGTCGTCCGAAAAGCGCGGTATCCACAGGCCTACAGACCAATCACACTTGGATATGGACTTTACATACCCAACGTGAAATCGCTCGGTGGACCAATAGAGAAAACAACGAATTCATTACAGTAAGCTGGAAACTTGTCTGGTGATGAGCACAGAGGAGATTCCTCCAGAACTCAGGAGATCAGTGACTAGGACGCTCAGTCCTGAGGGGGTACCTTCTGAGCTGTAATTTAAAAAATAGCGTTTTAATAACACACCACTGCCACACTACATTAATCTTTGAATTAATTACCAACCCCTCCCCAAGCCTATTTGTACAAAAAAAGCTCTTTGTTGCATTTATTATTAAAAATTATTCTCCATAAGATGCCGTACAAAATTATGTACATAGTGAGTGTCAACTAGAATGTAGACGTTTTAAAGGCGATATGTTTAGGCAGGTAATCAATGTTTGCATGTAAAGGGGTGTGAAGAGGGTATGGAGTATGTAGTGGTTTATGTAGTGGATATGTATGGGGTATATGAGAGGGCATGTAGTGGTATGTAACGGATATGTAAGGGTATGTAACGGATATGTAGGGGTATGTAAAGGATATGTAGGGGTATGTAACGGATATGTAGGGGTATGTAAAGGATATGTAGGGGCATGTAAAGGATATGTAGGGTGTATGTAAAGGATATGTAGGGGTATGTAAAGGATATGTAGGGGTATGTAACGAATATGTAGGGGTATGTAACGAATATGTAGGGGTATGTAAAGGATATGTAGGGTGTATGTAGATTATATGGGTGCTATATAGCAGTAGTGCTGTAAGGCCTGGGCTTCCAAGGCTTCTGTGTTTTTGGAATAGCCCATGGTCTTTTTATTTCTGCATAAAAAAGCGATTACTAATTTTGTTTGGTCAACAAGAGCTTTGTTTTCACAGGCAGTGATTCATTGCAAATGCTCAGATTTGTGTGTACTATGCAGGGTGGTATGTCTTAATGGTTATGTAGGGACTATGCAGTCCCATATGTAGGGAGATATGTTTTTTTCTGTTGATTGTCAATGTCAGGGATGTAGTAGGTGAATAACAAAACAATAGAGCACATTACGCATCTTAAATGAACAAATAATTAAATTACGTTGTTAATCAATAACATGTGACCCTAATCTAAACATAATGTCACAAACAGCTGGTATATGACAGCACAACGGGCACATTAATCTACATCTGCAGTCACTCTCACAGTAATAAAGAACTATTTTCCAGAGAGAAACTAAGGAGTACACTGTCACTAGGAGGTAAGCCTTTAGGCGGAATATACGACTCTACAAAAACAATGGGTGATGAATTAAATAGGAATTCTCCTTAGTGAAAAAAAACTGTTCAGAGGCAGGGGATGACATTATGTTGTAAAAAACATTCATGCCAAAAAAATATTATAATATTTATATATAATATTCTAATTACAACATACAGGTATTTGTGCCTTCTTCACAGATGTTGGCATTTAAGAGGCCAACATTTTATGGTTATTTTACCCCAAGTAATAACAACAAAACATAATATCTGATTACAAACAGTCTTTCAGAGGATGAATAAGAAACACTTCCTGTGTGCTCGAGTAGAACAGTGGACAGAGTTTCTTATTCTGGCCAGGGTCATGGCATACCGTTAGTACCCAGGAGTACCTCAGAGGCTCCAAACACCCAATGTGGGATATCGGAATAGGACAGCCTTTACTGGTTGCACGGTAGCGACTCCTTGTGGTAGTTCAGGAGCTAAACTGTGTTGTTGACCAGAAACTACACTCTACTCTCGGTGTGTGAAACAGCATGGCTGGGGTGAGTTCCATTCAAATTCCAGTCAGTTCAGGAAACACTTCAGTTCCAGTTATTATTCATACTTTTCAATGAGAAGGAGATGGAATTTAAATTTAAGTTTGGTGCACCTTTTAAAATTAATTGAAATCGCAGGGGAACAAAGCCCCACCCTGGATAACATCAAATACTTCCTGGTTGAACAACCAATGTGATCAGAAGCAGAAGGGCATGGTGGAGGACATGTCTTGATCTTTGACTCTCCCGAACCTTGTGTTGTCTGCCATGAGGCGAGGCCATCGTCGTAAATAGGACAACACAAAATTGAGAGTGGAGGTTACCTCTATTGTATCGGGGGGAAAAAAGTGAAGAGTACGGGGATTTGTGAAACCACGCACTACATACGAAGTTCCCACGTGGATAGAACAGCAGCGAGGCAGCCGTGTTTGTGCCTTTCAGGTGTGCTTGGCGCGCGTGCGCACGAGGGCATTAAAACCTCCTCCGTATGGAATCACTGCAGGGAGACCAGAGCAGTAACCCGGGGGGCTGGGTATCAGTGATAACCTTTGGAATGAGGAGTAGTTCACGCCCACCGCCCTCTGCTCCTATCCATCTGATGAAAGGATACCGCCGTGCTCAGACTCTCATGCAGAGGAACGGGAGACAGGCTGGAAAGGCGCGCCAACGTATGTGATTGATGTCAGGTTTTTGTATTAGGCTTCATAAGGGGTAGTGGAGTAGGGAGTCAGTGTTTCTTAGCTTCCTGTAAGGGTTGTGTTTGACTGAAGGGGGGGGTGGCTGTCATGTATTTCAAAAGCTTCTGGTAATGGCCTTAGCTGTGCGATATGCCTACAGCTAAGTCCTGGAGAGATGTGCTCCTCACAGGCAATGTGACATTCATCTTACGTAACTCTCTCTCTCTCTTGCACTCTCTGATGGGGAAATAATGAGAATTTAAGATGCATAGGCATGCAGCCAGTTGAGCGAGCGAGCACACACACACACACACACACACACACACACACACACACACACACACTTCAATTAACTTTAGATTGCGTCATGAAATATGAGTGAAGCACTGGAACCTGACGAAAATGACGAGACATGTTCTTGTTTGTGACACTAGTCTCCTTGGATCGTTCCACACAGCTCTTGATTAGTTCGTTTTGCACCAGGCCAGCTGATTGTTGTAAAAGTCATCACATCAATGCATTTTTTGGACCCTCACTCTCCTATTTTTCAAACTAAATAAGTTGTTAATTTTGCCTGTGCTCTTTCTAGACACTGCAGGTTTAATTGCTAATTGTTAACTGGGAACGAATATATTTGCATATTAATTAGTTAGCCCATTTGCATTTTTAATTTGCTGCCTTCAAAGGGGGTGAGATAAAAGGTCGCACAATTCTGAATAATTTAAATAATTTATGCTCCATTGGTGAAAAGAAGCCGAACAGAAGTGCTGTGCGGATGTTAACCCCGGAGAGCTTTTAGCGAATAAAGCACTCCAAAAAATGTTGTAACAAATCTAATTAAACGGAAAAAGGTCTGAACATACAGACGCCACCCGGAGCAATGGAGGAGAGGGAGACAGAAGTGTCCTCAGGAAGGGAGATGGAGGGATAGAGAGGAGACATATAGGGAGGAAAGGGGGGGGTGGGGCTGAGAAAGGGGAGGTAGAGAGGGACAAATGGAGGGAGGGCTTGAAAGGGAGTGAGGTAACGGAGAGAGGAGAGAAAGAGGGAGGGAGGGATTGGTCTGATGCTACCTTCAAGAAAAGTAAGACAGGAATAGAGGGAGGGACAAAGAGAAGAGCGGGGAAAGAGGGAGGGAGAGACTGGTGGTTAGAGAAAGAGATAGCGATGGGAGAGACAGAAAGGGATGAGAAGGAGAGAGAGACAGAGGGGGAGAGGGGGGAGAGAAGGGGGAGCAAGGGGCCTGGAGTCGTAATCATAGAGGTGCCTATCTACAGGGACAAACCTGATGCCAGATATAAGTGTTTCAGCGCTACCTTGTGTCATCCGGCGCTAAGCGTTTCTGAATATATTACGCTGTGTAAAAAACACGCTTCTGATTGTACAGTCAATTAACCAGCTACCTTTCCTCTTCCTGGGGTGTGAGGAGGCAACAAACACACAATCCGGCTTTCACCCGTGCGTACTGTACTAGGTGTTCCTGCCTGAGCAGAGGTGAGACGGCCCCCCTCCACCGTCGACACCCCCGACGGGGACAATAGCTAGCTACAGGGTTGTCAGAGTCTATTCCTCAACCCCTTTAGAGAAGACGAGATTCATGAGGGTTAATAACAGTGGTTTAACGTGTGATATTTAACATGACCAGTCATCGCTGTAATTATAATTGTTACACTCCTAAGGATGTCTCGTTATCCCCTCTTAAACACACGACCTCAAAAGACAATCTATTATTCAATCAGAGCAGAGCCATTCAGATTAGACCTGCCTGAGTTCACTTCATCTTAAATCCTGGATGAATCTGACTGCCGAAAATAAGCCCCTCAGAGCCCTCGAGGGGGAGAGGAATTAAAGAACAGACCCCTAATTTGTACCCTCTTAGACGGTCAATCAAGTTTTCAAAGGAACGCTTTACGTTCATTCTGACAATGAGAGGACGTGAATGGGAATGGATTTCATCTGGGCTTTAACAGAAGTTATCTGGAGATGAAGAGGACGATGACACCTACCCAGCATCTAGCCATCTCCCTCCTTTTCTCTCCCACCCTTCTCACCTCACACCCCAACACCTCTTCTCTATTAAATCCTGTGCCCGCTCTTTCCAGTGCCCACAGGGATTGGCAGTATGTAATTTAAGAGCAACGGGCACAAAGCCCAAACGCAGAGGAACAGACCCATAATGGAGGTCGGTGTGGTCGGTCCTGGTTTAAATGGGGTCGAGCAATGCAGGCCCAGGTGGGTAATTAAGATGACGAGAATGAAACGAGGGCGACAGTCACACAATGCCCTGATGAGGGTGGGGGCAAATATTACTTATTACCTCCATCTGCCCCAAAGGGAGAAATATATATATTTTTGGTATGCTTATGGACACTTGAATTATAGAAAGTTTCAGAGAGGTTTGCGGAATGTATATATCAAAATACCTTCACAGGTTTTCCAGGCTTCCTGGTTTCAGCTAGAATGTGAATGTGGCCGTTTCTAATTAACATTTTTTTAAACCATTACCGGTTCAATACAGCCCAGCTGATGTTGCTTTACGACTATCATATGTGGCTTTGCTATGTGTATCTTGTTTGAAGATTGTGATTTATTAAAACATCCAATGAGGGTAGAAATAGGCAATAAAAATGACTGCATAGATCATCATTTAAACTCAACCATTTCAGTCACTGACTTCTAATATTACTGTCTGGTTTTTCCTCACAAAGCCTGAACGTTTCATTCAACAGACCTTTGCAGAGGCACTCGTCAGATCAGTGACGTGATACAGTCTGCTTGATGACACGATCTGACAGGAGCTCCACCCTGAAGCTTCTGGCTAAGTCTCCTCGGCTCCTCAAAAACACTGGACGCATCCTCCCGTCGCCTCCTTCAGTCCCACTCCTCTCTGCCACTCTGTTCTCCCCATTCTTTGTCTTCTCTTCTCAGCCTCTCCCCTCTCGTCAATTTCCTCCACCTCCCTCTCCTCCTCGATGCCCTCCTGACAAACCTCCAGAGGAGGAGCTGGCAGGCTGCGAGCCAGTAGACGTGGATGCTTTCATTTGCATTTGAAGGCCTTAATTAGGCAGTGTGTGGTGAGAGTGCTCATGTAGGTGAAGTGTGAACAGCGGGAGTGAGGTGGCACACAAACCAGGGTGTCTGGGGTCGGAATGACGAAACTCAGCGGTGATAAAGGAGTATGTGTACTAGGGGTTTTGTGGGTTCTCGGGGTACTGAAGGTGGTGTACTGTGGGTATGGGGTTATGGGGGTACTGTGGGTGGGGTACTGGAACTGGGGATATTGATACTGGGGGTACTGGTTGTAGGACTACAGGGTGTTGGCGCTGAGGGTATTGAGGTGGGGATTCTTGGCGATGAATGAGTGTACTGGGGTGGAGGTGGAGTCAAATTCCATCATCCTGGTCAGAGAAACATCCATCAATTTTTATAATTCAATCAGAAAGGCAAATGTAAAGTCACTAAATCCAAACTAGTAACAAACGTTTCATGGCATTAATTGGACGCGTTACCATTTTCAGGGTGTGCTGCCATTCCATTCGCTCCCAGCAGGCCCTGGACCGGAAGCCTTTTAACTGTATTCCCAATCTGCCCGTCAGAGGATCAGTGGCACTCACATACAACAGCAGTTCATTACACATTAAAAACAGGCCATTGCAGAAATGCCTCTGAAAGTGGTATACATCATCCGAAATTCCAATAGAGCATTCTGAGGAAAATCAACTATATCTGCCCGAAAGACCAGCAGAAAAATCTCTGGTGTGAAAGGAGGAAAACAAGACAGCTGAGGCTCACTGCACGTTTGTTTACCACATAACAACAAAGCGTCGAAATGCTCACCGACCTGTCTGCCACAAAACCTGCCTTTTCCCTTCTGTAGCATTGGTCAGATCACTCAGGAGTAGCACAACACCAAAACACTTGTCTCAGTTTATTGTCTCGGCTCCTCTGATCTCCCCGAGGTGGAGACACCCCTTTCATATGCCTGCACCTACTGTCTCACAACAGTCTCACATTATGGCGTCTCCCCCACCCTCGCTCTTCCTTTGAAGCTTTAAAGTACCTTTGCTTCCACGGCATCATGCTTTTCACCTCACCTCTCGGTTTCTGAAAGGAGCTCCCACTTTTATCAACTATTTTGTTGAGTGGAGGCACTTGAAAACAGTCGAGATTTCTTATTAACTCGGGCAATGACAGCCATGCATCGGAGCATCTAGAAGGCGAGCGTCAATGAGAGGTATGGCACGGTAAATAGGATGGGACGTCCTCAGGAAGGAGAGGATCTAAAAAGAACATGGCAGGGGGGGGGACTGGCATGAGCAGGTTAACAGGGAGGGAAACTAAACTTCAAGCAGAAGTTCCGAGGATTCATCCGCCTTTACAGACTGCAACTTGGCGAGGAGGAGGAGGAGCAATTGCCAGGCGCTGTAGAGACGGAGGAGAGATGGATAAAAAGCACAAGGAGGGTTCCAAGGATGAGGAATGTCCCATTTTCTGTGAATTCGCCAAGAATTTAGTTAAAGTGCGACAATCTACTGGGCCAGCTGCTAAACTACACTACAAGTCCTAGCATGCACTGCCATAGCATTCCACCCCACCATCTTGGCACGCTGCCCATGGCAACCGTACTGCGGGGTCACGGTAAGGTAGCCTCGATGTCACTGGTGTTATACACGTTTCACTTCCACCTTGTGCCATCATCAATCTGGCGGCATAATGACCTCCAGCAGGAGGCGGCGCAGAAGGAAGCGCAGCAGGAGGACAGAAGGGCCATAGTCTGGGCCACTATCCCAAACAGGGAGCACTCTGCTGGGCTAAGGACGGCCAAAACGTGGATGTTGCTTGGGTCTTTCCCAGCCGGAGGACATGCCATGGGCCTCTACTCCAGACAACTAACACTGTGCCGGGCTAAAAGAGGCCATGACTCTGGGGAAAGCCTGTGGCCCCAGCCTGGTTCTCCACCCCCGAGCAGACTCACATCTGGATGAAGGCATAACGTTGCGGCTGATTGATGAAGCAGCGCGTCATTAGCATACCATTAAACCAAACTCTAATTTGGTATGTTTCCACAGAGGACGGTGAGTCTGACTATCCGTGTGTAGAAATAAAATATAAAGGATATCAAACATTGCCACTGTCACAGTGCATCTGAACTGGCCAAGTTAAACCACCAGATGTGCTACCTCTGTCATAATGACACAATAGGTCCAATACTGTAAAAGACCAGCGTACAAACTACAGAGTATCCCTTTACCATATCCCATTTCTTCGTTCTACTTTATCGAGGGGATTATTGACTAAAAGCTGTTACATTTGACTGCAAATACACAGGGCCCAAGTAAAGCAAAGATAGGAATGCAGCCTTAGCATACAGAAGCAAACAAACAAAAAAAACTTGTGATAAACATGATCTGGGAGTGAACAAGGTGTTGTGTGTGTGTCTACCATAATGATATTCATAAGAAGGCAGATTACCTGCTGAGCCGGGACCAAAATGGTTCCTAAGCAACAACAACACACTCTCACAAGCCCTGTTTAACATCTTGGGAAATTCGGACTGGATCAGGATGAAGATAAGAATAACAACATGCTGGAGACGCCTTTAACTAGGCCAAATTAAACATTTCCATTGTAGTAGTTCCCAAACAGTTGCCCGACGTACTCTCTTGGCACAAGAGAATTTGTGTCTACAAGGAGTCGAGAAATGTGAAATAAAACACCACCTCCTCTTCTTTTTGGAAATGTATTTATGTCGTGTTCTTGATGGCACTCAGTTGTGGTCGGTCGCTTGTGCACCTCCATGGAACTGTGGTCAAAATGGAAGGGAATCAAACGTCTTCTCCTGGCAGGTTTAACCATACTGGCTAGATCCTTGGGGGAGACCAGATGGAGATCAGCTCCCTGGTACCCCAGGTTGTGAGTACAAAAGAAACTGATACAGATACCTTAAGGAAAGTGTGAATTCAGGAAACAAATGGCCTCCCCCTCCACAGAAGACTAATGAAACAGACTGGAGAAAGCCCTTGGGAAGCCAGCCAGTGGAGAAAAATATTAGTTTGACAACTAAGACCCGAGTGTCGATACAATGAACTAAGAAGGAAAAGATGCACAATACTCCACGTTTACAAGGGAATACATCAAACGACTATGTAAAAACAAGAGAGGAAACGCCAGGCAAAAATACCCCAGAAAGGAAAGATATTGGAGCCATAATCAGGTTGAAGGACAATGGAAGCAATGGACCACAAACTGTCACAGGAACAAGCTGGATTTCTCTTAGATGTCTGGCACTGACCACACACACGCAGGACAACAGTGAACTCCATCTCCTACCTACATTTCGGGGGCTTGGGCAAAAATAAGTTACAGTACAGTGGAACTCCTAAACCACTGCGCGGTTCAGCAACCTCATCAGAAACAGTACCATGAAGCCATCTGTCTGATGGTTTGGGCCAAAACCAGGACAAACGTGGTGGAAAGCAAAACGTTGTGCTTTTCGAGGCCACCGAAACGACTGCAATATGAGAGGTAGGGGGGAGGGAATGTGCAGTGAGCGAGAGAAGACTTCAGTTTTAGTAGACGGACATAGCTACCAGAACACATCTCTTTCATGACAAGAACATGTAAAAAGAGATCACTGAAATCAGGTGGTCCCACGCCTAGTTCTTCAAACAACGTGACTACAGGAACATCCCAACGACCTGGTAACTACAGACCGAAGTGTCCACAAGCCAACTGGTAAATAACTCGTAGATCAGCCTGCAGGGCCCACGACACGTCGCGGTTTTGAGGAGCTGGGAAAGAGCCAGTGATGTTGCAGGGGCTCTACTGGCCCCGAACAATGCAACACATGCCATGGAAGGTGAAGAGGCTGGCAGAGGAGACAGCAAAATAGGTCTGTAAATAAACTCAGACAAGAGATTAATGAGCATAGCACCACACAACGTACTTTGACACCATCCCGCTAAACGGAAACAGTCTTTAAGGAAGTAGACAGATACACCTATCTCTGCAACGTCACGTCAGACACCAGAGAAACAGATGAGAATGTGACATCCAGGAGGGGTGGGACATGAGTACAACAACCGCATACAAACTTCAGAAACAAATTTAGCATAAAAAAACATTTGCATCTGTTCAACCACTTCTTGGGATGAATTAGCTTTCGAACTGTGTCCAAATACACATTTTTAAATGCTAATGATACATAAAAAAATGCCTTAATAAACACTTCATCAGATAATATGACAAAATCCTCAATAACAACCAATATAGAACCACTTGACACACAGATGGAACCAAGACCACACCTACCCAACAGCAAGAGAACCTTTCCAAACCACAGGCAAGCTGGCATTCTCCATCTCAAACACGGATTAACAGGTTTTTTCCCCACCATTTTATTTCATCTCAATGTTTTAGCGGTTTCAAATAAAAATCTACAGTACTTAACAAAAACACCCGATACCTGAAGCAGCAAGTCATGGGTCGTGTTGTTGTGATTTGCGGTGTTGGGAAACGGCTGGTTGAGTCTGTGGTGTTGTTGTGACTCACGGTGATGGGAAACAGCAGGTTATGAGTCTTGTGTTGTTGTGACTCGCGGTGTTGGGAAGCAGCAGGATTTGAATGTGTTGAGTTCTGACATCCGGAGTTGGGAAATGGCAGGGTATGAGTGTTATGGCGTTCTGACATCCGGAGTTGGGAAATGGCAGGTATGAGTGTTATGGCGTTCTGACATCCGGCGTTGGGAAATGGCAGCATATGAGTGTCATGGCGTTCTGACTTTAGCAGCATTCTTTCGTGGTGTTTTCAACAAAAATACAAAACAAATGTACCTTTGCAACAACGTATACCTTTATTTGTGAAAAAGTACAATACCTCCGCCTTACAAATACACCTACGAAAAAAATCCTGAAAAAGAACAATGTAAAGGTCGGGGGAACGCTTCAAGATCATCATGATTGGAGAAGTGTATCTACACAAGAAAATGAACACACCATAGGTTGTCAGTGGTCTTCATTCAGATTAATCGCTAACATACGAGTCTACATGATTAGCACAAATAATTGAGACAAAAGTAAAATGTTGTTAATACATCAACAAAATATTGAGAAAGTGAAAATTCAGTACACATTGTTTTTAAACTTTCCAAAAAGCTGTGAACAAAAAATAAGCTCTGGGTTGCATCTTTTGCTAACCCTAGTACTAAGTTCTCAACCCGTTGACTATTCTCGCAAATTTCCGTTCTATGACAAGCAAATCAAAAATAAATAGCCAACAAAGAGAATTGATCTTGTGTACTAAACCCTCTATGAGACATTTGAGAACTTTTTTTATTCTCTCTTTTAAATCTCACATATTTTATTAAACATTCAGATCCCTCAAAGGCGAAAATTCATGTCTATTACACTCCACCAAAACAAAAGCATTTTTTCTCCTCATAATATCCATGTTATTTTTTAAGACAGACTGACGTTTACTGTACAATGCGTGAATCTATATAATCAGCGTAGAATATTCAGCGGTTCTATGCCTATTCTACTCATTGTAATTCTATCTGGGCGGTCTCCCCTGGCAGCAGACCACCCCCTCTGTCTGAATCCATGGCCCTCTACTGCCCTCTCCCACTGTACCAGTCCTCAGACACAATCTGAACATTAGTCAGAATGTAGAAAGAACAGCTCAACTCCCCGTGTCATTCCTAGATTACAGACCCGTTTGTCCATCCACACTTCTATCCCGGGGAGAGAGATTATTCGGTTTCCACAGTTGTGAGCATTTTTTGGTCAAAGAGTGTATTATTTCGGCTGTATGAACTCAAACCTGAGCTTGTTCCAATGGGAAGTGAGGGCTGTGTGCATCTAAATGTGTGGGGCTTGTGGCCAATCAATTTAAACACCTGGCAACTCGGAAAGGACACTACAACCCTGCTCGCGAAATATCTTCTATGGAATTGAATTACTTACTGAAACTAGCTGGAAGTGAAATTGAACTGACTCTAGCCACGTTTCCCTATACATTCTGAAACACCACAACATTTTCCCAATGGTAGAGAGAGAACACGGTCCTTCACCTTGAACAAGACTAGTGACGTGAGATTTTACCCAACGTTCAAGACCACAGACCCCATCTTATTTTTTCTTTTCTCACCTTTTGCTCAAGATTTACCATTTTAACCGGGTGCCACCCACACACACACACACACACACACACACACACCGCAGCAAACCACCAAGACAAAGAATTCACAACATTATTACTTAACATTACTTCGGCCTTCTCCTGACAACGTAACACAATGGGGGGGAATGAATGAGCGTCATCCGTAAAGCTTGGAACACACAGGCGTCCCTGCGGAGTCATCGGAGTCATCGTGACATCAACATTTGTTTTCCCGGTGACCAGCGGCTCCAGAAGGGTCTAGATAAAGTCGGCCGTAGATGTTGTCCCAGGACCAGCTTGGCGTTTATTCTCTTAATAGTTCAGGTGAAGACTTAAAGAACTGTCAACTGATCCTGGACCTGTGTCTGTCCGGCAACTCCCTTTAACCAGTGGGGTGGAGTTTGAAAGCAGCCTGGGAGAATCCAGCACAAGGGCAATATCGCCCCCTTGTGGAGAAAGTCATATCAACACACTCCCTGCTTGAGACAGGTGTTAGTGAGTGTCTTTCTGTTCAGTTGCCTGTGAGTCTGTCTGCAACACTGTGGGCCTTCACTCGTGGAGGACTGAGGACGTGTAATTGGGTACTTTAAGGACAACCATCTTTGAGGTGGGCGGGACGCGAGGCGTAGTGAGGTTTGGGGAACCGGTCTCTTGTCTCTCCTACCTGCTCAGACGAAGCTTGATGGAGTTCTTGACAACTGGAATGGGGTTGGCGGGCACAACAGGCACATCAGACAAGTCCGCGCTTGCCATTTTCTAAGGAGAGAAATTAAAAAAGATGAACGTTCACAATTCTAGCAGGGAAATTGTCGAAATTCACAGTCAAGTAGGGAAACCGAGAAAAGGAGTGTAAGCCGGAGAACGTGTAAAGGAAACACCGGTGAAACCTTAATTTCGGAATCCATCTTCACGTCCCCTTCATAAATGAGTGTTTCCCCAGACATACTGTCGTCATTGACCTGCGAACAACAAGACCCCCACGCCGAGATCGAACCGTGAGACCAACAGTGCCGGTACAATCCTTCACCAGCTTTGCACAGCAACACGACGGCATCGATGAGCAAAATAATGAACAGGCTGATTCTATAGTCACCGCCATCAAGTGAAAACAGGAAGTGGTGTGTATTAGTTCAATAAAGATTAGTTGATGTAAGTGAGGGGCTAGAAGCCTGTATGTGAAGTACCTGGGCCTCCACCGTGGCTCCCTCTTCTCTTTCTCCAGGGGCAGCTGGAACACTGCAGTCTTCTGCACCCTTCTCCTCTGGGACCAGGGACAGATCTCCGTCCAATGGAAGCTCCCCCCCCTTAGGGCTCTGCACCTCCACCACCTCCTGGTCAGTGGTCTGGAGGGCCGCTTGGGGTCCGTTGGGGGGAGGCGTGCTGGTCTTTGTGGGACCCAGGGCTCCTGTCGGTGGAGGGGAGGGCGTTTGGCGACTGGGGGCAGGGTCTCCTGAGGGCTTTCTCTCGTTAGCTGACTCCTGAGACACACAAACGAGGAGAGACGTAACTATTTGCACACGATTAACACAAAATGGCAGCAATTACCAACTGTTATCCACCGCTATGTTTCACATGACATGAACACCTGGCGGCAGAATGACAAGCGACTCCACCGCAACAAAAGAAGATAAATACCTCAGTGTCTGATTTGAACCTCTTTCTCTCCATTTGCAGCGGAGAGCTGGGTCTCTTGGTAGCCGGCGGGCCCATTGAGGACGCCGTGACATCTGACTGACCGGCTGCAGTGAGGCCGGTTGCGCCACCCTTCGTTGGGGTCGACATGGGCGCGGCGGCCGGCGCAGCCGTGGGGGAGGGCACGGACATGCTGTTGTCGCTGTCCAGGGATAGGTCCAGATTGCTGTCGTTCACCTGGCGCAGGCCCTCTGTGGAGTGCTGGCGGACGGATCAGAACGACACAGGAGACATAAAAGAAGGGCGAAGAGGCACATCCAAATCACACGTGCACGCAGCTTTAAATTGGGCGAGGGAGAGGTTGTCTGTGATTCGTACCTTCCTCCGCTTCGGCATGACCAGGTTGGGCAACAGCTGATGCAGTTGTTTCCTTTTTACATGCATAGCCTGAATCTTCATGTCAGTCTCAAACATCTTGCTGCTGTTCGCCTGGCGGTACACTGAGGGAGACAAGCCGGAAACTATCACGCGAATTCCGCCCGAAAACACACGGCCATTTCTAGAACGAGAAAGGTGATCGCACCTGTGTCAGTGAAGGACTGGATATCAATGGTCAGGTCGACGTTCAGGTTCTCTGATCCCTCCATCTTCTTAAAGATGATTCCTATCACCCACATAGTGCTGACCTCCTCCCTGGAAGAGAGCGGGGGGGGGGGGGGGGGGGGGGGGGGGGG
>JACXGJ010007543.1:0-30169 GCA_016801105.1 Esox niger | reverse complement strand
ATAGACCATTTGGTGTGGGGGTTAGTGTCTTGGCTTTGTTAGGTAAACACACCCCCCCCCCCAAGGTATTTAACAGCTCGTACCCCAAATTCCAGTTGAGAGAGTAGGGAAGAGTTGAGCCTGTAACATCATGTGCTAATAGACTATCAATATGCTGCAATAAACAATTGAATTACTCTCTCCCTTGACAACCGAGTACGCGAGTTATTATTACTACCACTATACGACATGGCTGATTTCTAACACTAGCTATCATCAGATAGATAGCAAGTGTTAGGTATGTAAGACATTTCTGTCCTCATTAAATGTATTTGAAATGATGACTCCAGAATATTTAAATTAAGCTAGAACCATGTTCATGCTGCTGACAGGGTTAGCTAGCTAACATTAGTAGCACAAGCTAGCTAGTTAGTATACCAAATTAAACAATCAGCAAACTAGTTAGAATATTGACCTGGCTTTGTTTAATAAATAAATCATAGCTAGTATTAAATATGTATATTGCCTTGTCTCATTAAAAGGAATATAATAATATGAATCTTAAAGTCACCCATCTCCCAACTGAAAGTTTTATCTAGTGAATCACATAACTACATGCCCTCTAATCCAGATCATGATGTGACCAGACTAAACGAGACCCGTTTTTGTGACAAAAACAAAGACATTTCCTGACTGACCTACAAAGTTTTTTGTAATTGTTTAATTTTGTAGAACAATGATCTAAAGCACAAAGCCAAAGGAACATTGAGAATCTGTGCCACAACTGGAGCATATAGTTCAAGAAGAATGGGCCACTGTGTGCAAAGCCGGTAACTGCTCCATAAACATGCTCCATAAAATAAACCTGCTATAACAGTGAAAAGTTGCTGTACCAAATATTCATGTGGGGGGGGTTAGATACCTATGCAATACTTTGGTCTGTAAAACATTTCCTAAGATAACCAATGTCACCTTACAACTATTGATTTTGTGTTTCAGTGTTTTAAAATGAAATATCTAACAGGACATTTCAATGTAACATTTGTAAATCAATAATATGACAGAATTGGTCGGGGGTCTAAACACTTTTCAGTGTATGTATTTGTTCAGTTTATTTTAAAGATAATGTACAGATAATCACTAAACAAACTTTGTTGGTAATTTAAATGTTGTTGACCTTTGCCTTTTGATTGAGTATTGTGAAACATGTAACTTTTATTCCTTTACAGGGAGACTCCGGGGGGCCAATGGTGAGCAAGCAAGGCCAGGTGTGGATTCAGGCTGGAGTTGTAAGTTTTGGACAGGGCTGTGCCCAAGCAGATTTTCCAGGAGTGTACGCCAGAGTATCCCAATACCAGGTCTGGATCAACAGCCAGATCAGTATTAACCCGCCTGGCTTCGTCACATTCTCCTCCAATGGGGCTGACTCTGATCTAGATGTCTCCTGTGCTGCGCTGTCTCGGGGGACCACATTCCTCTTCTCCTCACTCTTTTTCTCCATATTACCTCTTCATCTCTATCTCTTTTCATAAGTAGCATGCTCAACTAACCTTAGCATCTGTCTTAGGTTTGAACATTTTCGTAAAATCCCAATTGGACCATTCTTGGAATGATAACAATAATCAGCAATTCCGGAATCCTCTAACAGCATTTAGGGTGTAAAATCACCATGGATTTTAATAGTTTATAATATAAAAAGTATATATGCAAATGTAAAATTTGAATATTTATTTTAACTATGATTTATATTATAATCATTTATGCAAAAGAGCATTGTAAAATGTTTTTATTATACAATAAATGTATTACAACTCCCACAGAATATGAGTAGTTATTAATTACTTGCCCATCCAATTACAGTAATGTTCTTGTCACGGTTTGAAGACAGGACGTGAGGCGCAGAGACATTTTGAGAAAACATTGCTTATATTTGTGTCTTGACAAAACAACAAATAGGAGTGGCAGCAACTGAGAACAGAAGGGCACTAAGCACAAAATATTGTCCACACCATGGGTTTGAAAATGACAGCTTAAATAGGAGGGCCAATTAGTGGCAATGCCGGGTAACTGCCTCTTAGGGACCAACAAAACTAAACTTAGAGATGCTTAGAGGTCATTACTGCAGTACCCCCGCCAAGGCGGGGCTCCCGACCAGAAGACAAGGAACACCCAAGGGAGGGGCATCGGCAGAGGCTCCGCCCCCCGAAACAGGACTTTATATATTTCAGTTGTATAGAGTTGCTTTTAATTCTAGATGTTTTAAATATTTTCATCCATTGTCGAAGGGTGTCAATCATGACACCCTTTGACAATGCTTTTTTGTATAATATATGCTTTGTTGTATAACTTTTTATCTATTCTGATGACCATATCTAGTTACAGTAAATACTGTTCTGTTTAGTCATAATATTTAATAGTATTTAAGTACATGGAACAATATTTATGATTTTTTGTGTAACAATTTAGTTTGTCAAAACCTAAAGGGGAATAACTATAAATATGTACAATTGGTCCAAGTGTACTGGCATGGGTCGACCCGTAAGCATCTGATGAGGTGTTAGATGGGTTATTCTGTTAGCCTGCATGCGGTAGCTCATTAGTGCCAGTGGTAAAGCATCAACCCATTTCAATCTGGCGCTTGCACGGATCTTATTGATCTTAGCTTTTAACGTTCCATTCACTCTTTCCACCATCCCCTGAGACTGAGGGTGGTAAACACACCCCAGCCTATGCTTGATTCTATGTTGTTGAACCACCTGTCTCAATGACCTTTGGATGAATGCCGACCCATTGTCTGAGCTGATTTCTGTTGGGATGCCAAATCTTGGCATAAATTCCCTAGTTAGAAACTTTTACTGTTCCTGCTCCTTGGTCTTTTGAGGGTATAGCTTCCACCCACCGACTAAATCTGTCAATCACTACAAGCATGTACCGCTTCCCATTGACAGTTCTCATAGTCTATTACCAAATGTCTAAACAGTCCTTCTGGTGTTGGGATATGACCCACTGATGTTGTTATCCCTTTCCTGACATTATTTTTTGCACATTCCGCAAAAGTCGCATCCACCGTTGCCGGCATTTATGGTGTGGGATCTGAGCATTAACTACAATATGAATGTACATTTCATTGGAAGGGAATGTGCCTAGATAATGAGATTTACAGAAACGTCTTTACAGGAATGTTTACATTGACCAGTTGGCATGGGGGTTACTGTCTTGGCTTTGCTAGGTTAACATGCCCCTCAATGTATTTAACAGCTTGTACCCAACATTACAGTGAGAAGAGTAGAGAAGCGACTGAGTGAGATGTGTTTGAGGTTGTGTAAGGAAGACCAGATCTGTAACCTCATGAACAGACTATCAATATGCTGCAACGATCAACTCTCTCCCTTGACAACCGGGAGCAGGGTTATTATTTACCACTATACGTTGGCTGATTTCTAACAATGGTGACCCAAAACCCTGCTCCTTAATCTTTCTCATAATCTCACCTCTTGCACAATGGTCAAAATCATGTGCATTTACGTTTTCGTCAACCCTCTTTGTTTCCACACAGCTCCAAATAGATGACAAACAACACCATGTGCATAGGCTGAATCGCTCCAATTTTCTGGAGGCTTGCTTTAGTGCTCTAGTATTTTCTGTGTACCAGGGAGCAAGTTTCTTGTTGCGTAATTCTTTTGTTTTAAGTGGTGCAACCGTATCTAAGGTATTTCGCAATGTTGAGTTAAGATCCTGGATTAGATCGTTTGCGGATTTATTTTCTTTGTCACTGATGAGCAAGCTTGGAAGAATATCAAGAAATCTATTTGTAGTCCGAAAATTTATAGTGCGGCTTTTGAAACTCATTTTATGCGGAGCGAGTGGACTTCTTGTTTTTACAGTAAATGTGATAAGACGGTGATCCGATATTCCAGGATTTACGGGGAAAATTATTAGATCGAAAATATCGATTTCTCTTGACAAGATTAAATCTAAGGTATAATTGTGGCTATGCATTGGACCGGAGACATGTTGGATAAAACCCATTGAGTCAATTATCGCTTCAAAGGCTTTTTGAAGAGGGTCGTTTGACTTTTCCATATGAATGTTGAAATCGCCAAAAATTAGAATACTCTCTGCCATGACTACAAGGTTAGACAAGAATTCTGGTAACTCATTGAGGAACATTGTATATGGCCCAGGAGGGCTGTAAAATAGTGGCTATGTAAAACGATTTATTAGCCAGGTTAACTTTCATGAGCAAAACTTCAAAAGAATGAAAACCAGTAATGTGTTTAAGAGTACATTTATATTTACTGTCATAGATATTAGCACCACCCCCTCCTTTTCGGGATGCACCGGGGACATGTTCATTAATATAGCCAGGCTCATTTAGGGCAGTAAATTCATCAGGCTTCAGCCATGTTTCACATAATCAAATAACATCAAGTTTATGATCAGAGATCAATTCATTTACTGAAATTGCCTTTGGAGCAAGGGAACTAACATTTAGGAGCCCCATTTTGAGATGCTAGGTGATATAGTCATTTTTATTTGTGACCGAGGTGGAGGAAGGTTTTATCTTAATAATGTTGCTATTGTTAGCACTTCCTTGTTTAACGTTTCTCAGCCTGGGACGAGTCAGTCGCAATAGGCAACGTTGTACTAACTACTCTGGCTATGCTATCGACAGACTCCACTATACTAGCAGGCTGGCTAACATATCTTCTAGTCCCATCCTGACTATGGCCCCAGCCAGTGCAAAGATGGCTAGGGGCATGGCCAAGACGTGAAAGTTATCTATGCATTTTATAGAAAAATCCCCCACAATGGTTAACAAGTCTCCACATCTTCTTATCTGCTGTCAAGACGGGGAACACTGGGGTGTTACAGTCACTAACTGTCTTTTCCAACACTTTGGCCTCTGCCAGTACTTCAATGGTTGGCTTAATGCCTGTTTCTACTTCAGGCTTCATATAATACAGTTTTTCCACACAGGCTTAGACTCTGGCTTCACCTGAATGTAAAATGGATTTGCTGATTTAACCAATCCAACATCCGTATCATGTTGTGACCATACCTATTCAGGAATCACCTGTTCCATCTCTTTCCTTAACATTTCTTGCCTATAAATTGTCTCTCCTATTTGCACTTGCTAGCTTGTGGTGATCTCCACTTCCTTTGTTTCTCCATTTATGCAAAACAGAATTTTAATGAAATCCTTTTCAGGAGAGCAAAGGATAAGAGGATTGTCTGTTTTTTCCACTGTACATGTCTGGCTTATTTCATCAAAGGACCCAAATCTTTAGCTTTGAAACCTTTATTTGCCAACAACGTGATGTGCGGATCTGACACAGGCACATCAAACCATCTAGTTATTAATTCGGTTCCCTGCGCATCACATACTTCCATTGCTGCCACTTGTTTACCTATTATAAAATACTGTGATGTAATAGGATCTGGCTTCCCATATACATTTATCAACCATAATTGTTCCAAAAAGTTATCTTCGTACGGGTCATATCCCAATGTGTCACGTCCCCGCCTCCGCAAGCGCGCAGCAGAGGGCGCCCGCGCTCCAGAGTCTCAGTACGCACCTAATCACACACCTGTCACCAATCACCAAATCACACACCTGTCCCCAGTCACCTCATCACCAAGTATTCAAGTACAACTCCCTGCCACTTCTCCCCTGCCAGATCAATGGTTCATGTTTACATGCCACATCTCGCGTTCTTCCGATTCTCGTTCAGCCTATCCGTTCCCTGACTGTACTTCTGCCGCCAGCCCGTGTACCGACTCTATGCCCGTCCCCGACTACTCTGCCTGTACTAATCTGCCTATCGCTCGTCTGCCCCTTCGCCGCCGGTACATGAGACGCCTTACCTCCCGTCCCCGCACACTCTACCTGTCCTTTTCCCACTTGCTCCTAGTCCGCGTTTGGATCCCCACCTGTGCCCGTGACAAATGTACAATGGTAATTCGCAGCTGTGCCTCAACATACTGTCCCAATTTAGATGACTTTCCTGACAATATCTCCTACACAATAGACATTTGCCAAAGACGCTTGATACATCATCATTTGCTTTTTTTATCCCTGTTTCCTCTTTAATGATCTGGTGAACATGGTATCTATAACCCCAATTGACACAATGCATCCCTTCCCAATACATTTATTGGGTTATGTCCTGAAACTAGTATGGAAAGTTTAGCTGAGTATCCTCTCATACCTAGATATACTGGAGCCGTCATCGGTATCAGCTGCGTTTGTCCCAAGAATCCTGCTGTCTTAGCATATTTTCAAGACATAGGGAGGTGTGAGGCATTATTTGGACTGCAGCATCGGTTCCTCATCAGTTTGTACTGTTATCGTCCCAAACTGACCCTCCCCTTTCTGTTTTTCTTGAGTTTAAAACCAAGATATTCTCTGTCATCCATTTAGTTCATCGTCATCATCATCATCTTCATTCACTTATTCATTATCGGGTCATGGGGGCAGCAGCTCCAGCAAGGGACCCCAAATATCCTAGGGTATCACGCACACTCATAAGCATCCTTATGTTCGAACATGGTGTTTGTTATAGATAATCCATAACTAGCACAGAACTCAAACAACAAACAACCCCTCGAGTTAAGATCAGGGAGGCCGTTCCAACCTATCACGCCCCTCCAGGTGTCTCCATCATTGCCCACGTGCATGTTGAAGTCACCCAGCAGAATTATGGAGTCTCCTACTGGAGCCTGTTGTGGCAATTTCTTAACTAATGTATTTTGGAGACATGTTTGCTTATCTATTACATGGTATGTAACTCTGGTCTTTGGTTGTGACATGCATCTGTATTATTTCAGAGAATCATTAGGTTCTCTGACCATCTGCTCAACTGGCTAAACCATTAAGGGTATCTGTCCTTTGTTCCTTAGGAATGTAATTGTGGGGGACGGTAGGGGCAGTTGTCCCTTTAGGTAAAAACAACAGTAAACATTATGGCAGGAAGGATAAGATAGGGGGGATAACCCTCCCACCTGTGTTACCTAAGATTGATGGGCAGCAATATACCGCACCCCTTTAACTGTTATAAATACTGACCGTTGTTGAATTTTACTCTAGAGGCTCCTCGAATGATTATTCTGTAAGCATTTGACGCATCTCTCTATTTGCAAATCAACTGCTAATTGTGCCAAGAGAATTTTGTCTCTGTCTTACTGCTTTGAGTGTCTATCGATGGAATTTCCATCACAAGCCCCATACAGGACTCCATTCAACGTCTCCAAGAAGGCCAAATACTCCGAACTGCTATTCGGGGCATACGCACAAACAAGTGCCGCTATGTTGGAGTCCCCCCCCCACAACCCCTTAGGCGTAGGGAGGCGACCCTCTCATCCACCGGGGTAAACTCCAACATAGCGGCACTCAGCCAGGGGCTTATAATTGGAGGCTCCAGACGGGGGTCCCGGGCTTCCTCCAGGCAGGGTCACGCAATACAATTGATAAAATATAGCAGGATATACATTTAATAACACAATAAATTAAGAAGAGAAATATAAAATACAGCATAATAATAAAACATAGAATAATAAAATGGAAATAGAATATAAAACATAGGAAGCTAGAAAAACTGTAACACTAAACAGTGCTGTCATAGAAACAGGCTCACAGTGGGGTTAAGTTTGAGAGCTCAGTCATAAGCACGTAAAAGGGAAGCGTTTTTAGCCTGGATTTAAAAATGGACACGTTTGGTGAACGTCTAAGATCTTCTGGTAGTTAATTCCAGTTGTGTACGCTATAACTGCTAAACGCAGCTTCTCCATGTTTAGTTTGGACTCTGGGCTCTGTATTTTTGGGTCACCAGGCTTTTGATTCTGGATATATTTTTCAGATGGTAGAATGCTGTTTTGGTGACCGATTTGATATGACTGTTAGATGTGAGGTCTATCAGAACACCAAGATTACGGACTTGATCCTTGGTTTTAAGGGGCCCGAGAATCCAGCTCTTTACTAATACTTCTTTTATTTTTGTTGCCAAACACAATAATCTTGGTTTAATTGTAGACAATTTTGGTTCATTCAGGTATTTATGTGCTCTATACAGTGACACAGAGAGTCTATTGAGCTGTTGTCATACGGTTCGAGAGACATATATTTGAGTATCATCGGCATAGCTGTGGTAGTTAAGGTTGTTCTGTAGAATTTGGCCCAGAGGTAGCATATAGAGATTGAACAGAAGCGGTCCGAGAACTGATCCCTGTGGAACTCTGCATGTCATAGCCACCCTATCAGATTCATGATTACCAATGGTGACAAAGTAACTCCGGCCATCTAGATAAGATCTGAACCACTCAAGGACTGTCCCAGAAAGTCCTACCCAATTTTCCAGCCTATCTATGAGGGTTTTATGGTCTACTGTGTCAAAAGCTGCACTGAGATCTAGTAGAACTAGAACAGTTATTTTATCTGAATCAGTATTCAATCAAATTTAATCAATCAAATTTATTTTATAAAGCCCTTTTTACATCAGTAGTTGTCGCAAAGTGCTTTCACAAAACACCCGACCTTAAACCCCAAGGAGCAAACAACAGTAGTGTTGAACTACTTGTTGAAAACTCCCTACGATGGCCAAAACTTAGGAAGAAACCTAGAGAGGAACCAGGCTCCGAGGGGTGACCAGTCCTCTTCTGGCTGTGCCGGGTGAACATATTAAGAGTCCAAGTTTTAATAGTTCAATGCATGTGGGCTAATCCCAGCATCCATTCAAACCCAGCCTAGATCAGAGGCATATCCAGATGGTCAAGGACAGTGACAGCCATATATAATTTAAAACTTTAATCAGGGCCGTTTCAGTACAGTGGTGGGGTCACAGACTGAAATGTGTCTAAGAGACCTCCTGAGGTCACAAAAGGTCTGTAGTTGTTCACTATAGATGCATCCAGTGATTTCTTTTTTAATTGGGGCTTAATGGCAGCTGTTTTTAGAGATGTTGGGAAAATACCCGATTGCAGGGAGCTATTAACTATTTGCAGCACGGCCATTGTTATAGAGTTCAAAATTGATTTTAAAAAGTCTGATGGCAGTGTGTCAAGACAACATGTAGAAGCTTTAAGATGTCGAACTGTTTCTTCTAGGGAGTTTTGATCAATTGTAGTAAATTGTGACATAATAACCAAGTTATGTCTTGGTGGTCTTAGTGATGGTACAGTGTCCTTGTTAGTCTGTGTAGTTCTGATGGTCCATCTAATACTTTTTTTTTTTCATTAAAGAAACACGCAAATTCATTACATTTCACAGTGGGCATGAGTTCTGATGCTATCTGCTTAATTGGGTTTGTAAGCTTGTCGACCATGACAAATAGAGTGCGGGTATTTTTTATATTTTGGTTAATCATTCCTGATAAATGTTGCTGTCTGGCTCTGCGTAACTCATTGTTGAAGTTACCAAGGATTTATTTATAGATGTCATAGTGAATTTGAAGTTTAGTTTTCCACCACTTGAGTTCTGCTTTCCTACATTCTCTTTTTAGGGCGCTTACCATCATGGTTGTTCTCCATGGTGTTTTCTGTTTGCTCATAGTTTTCTTTACCTTTACCAGTGCAACACGATCCATGACTTTCAATATTTTGACATTACAGTTATCGAGGAGTACATCAACTGACTCAGCAATTATTGTTGGAGAGATAGCTATGGCTTCCATAAACTGAGCATTGCTACTCTCATTAATGTACCTTTTCTTAACAGAAACAGAGTTTACTGGAACATTCGAGGTGATTAGTGATTCAAAAAAGACACAGAAATGATCAGACAGGGCCATGTCTTTAATTAACCACGACTGAGGAAATATTGAGACCTTTTGAGATCCAGAATGTGGCCTTGAGTGTGTGTATGCTCTTTCCCATGCTGAGTGAGATCAAAAGTGTCAAGTATTACAAAAAGTTATTTGACATTATTGTCTGTACTATTATCTATGTGGATGTTAAAATCCCCTGTAATAATAAACAAGTTATAATCATATGATATGACTGAAAGTAGTTCAGCAAAATCATCAATAAAATCTGCAGAGTATCGCAGAGGTCTGTAAATGGTTAAAAACACAGGGGGAGTGTGGTAGAGGGGGGGGGGGTGTGGTATGGGGGGGGTGGAGTGGGGTAGAAGATGGGATGATGGGAGTTGTTGTGCCCCCATTTGCCCCCAACTTCTCAAAGCATTGGGTGATTATAGTTAGAGGGTCGGGAGAGGGTGTGGTGGATACTTTGTCTGAGTTCTTTCCTTCATGCTTATCTTGTGTGGATATGGCATTCCAAGAGCGTGATTTATGTTGGCACCAAGCAACCGGCATCCCATGATGTTTGGATGAACACCATGAGGTCTAAAGCGGTCTTTACAGTTCCAAAAAGAATTGAAATTGTTAATAAACCTTATTCCGTAATTAAGGCACGCCGATATCAGCCACATATTTAGCCCAAGGAGTCTGCTAAAAGATTCAATTCCTTTCCCCAAGGTTGGAATGGGGCCTGCGATGAAAACATGTTGTTGAAAGTTGTTTATTTTCTCGAGTAGTGTAGAAAAATCCCTTTTCAAGTTCTCAGAGCCTGTTTTCCTTTGTAGAATGTCAAAAGACCCAGTGTGGATAATAATCTGCATGTTGCTTGGATGTGTAGACAGAATAACTCAATCAATCAATCAGTCAAATTTGTTTTATAAAGCCCTTTTTACATCAGCAGTTGCCACAAAGTGCTTTTACAAAACACCCAGCCTTAAACCACAGTGAGCAAACAACAATAGTGATGAACTTCAGTGGCTAGGAAAAACTCCCTAAGAGGGCCAAATTTAGGAAGAAACCTAGAGAGGAACCAGACTCCGAGGGGTGACCAGTCCTCTTCTGGTTGTGCCGGGTGAACATATTAAGAGTCCAAATTTTAATAGTTAAATGCATGTGGGCTAAGCCCAGAGTCTATTTAAACCAAGTCCAGATTGGAGGCAAAACCGGAGGGACAAGGACAGGGGGGATCAGCAGAGTGGCAGCTGAAATCGTCAGGCATTTTCCTGATCTGCAACACAGCCAGGAGGACTCAAGACAGGGACGGCAAGGAGTCAAGCCTGGTACTCCGCAGGTGTGGGTTAAGACCTCATGTCCTCCTAAGTTTAAAACAACAGAAAACAGGAAAAATTAAGACCCTACTCCCCCAGCACAATAATATAGCAGCGTAAGAGGTTGGGGCTGAGACAGGGGGGTCCAGTGACACTTGGCCCTATCCGGAGGAGGCACCGGACAGGGCCCAAAAGGCAGGAAATCAATCCACCCACATTGCCAAGCATCAACCAAAGGGACACCCACCAACCGCAACCGTACTGAATGAGGGCTGAGTATTGCCAGCAGGGCACAACCCAATTGCACAAGTGCGCAACAGAGAGAAAATTACAAGCCAGTGACTCCGCCCCCGAATGGCATTGGAGGGAGGGCATCCCAGTGGTGAGAGCCCACCTGGCAAGACAGCAAGGGTGGACAGTATCAGGCCTTTCTGGTCACCTTTACGCCCCTGGGCCAGACTACATTTATCATAGACCAGGCTGAAGAGGTGAGTCTTTAGTAGATGCTTGAAGGTTTGCACTGAGTCTGCATTTCTAGTCATTCTAAAGTAGTGGAGCTCTATGAGAGAAAGCCCTGCCTCCGGCTGTTTGTTTCGAAATGTTAGGTACAGTTAAAAGGCCTGCACCTTGTGATCGAAGGTTACGTGCAGGTATGTATGGCTGGATCATTTCAGCAAGGTAAGTAGGAGCATGTCCATTAATAGATTTATAGGTTAACAATAAAACCTTAAAATCAGCCCTAAAATCTTTTTGTTCTAGTTAGGATTCTAGCAGCAGTGTGCAGCACTAATTGAAGTTTATTTATTGATTCATCAGGGTAGCCAGAAAAAATAGCATTTCAGTAATCTAATCTTGATGTAACAAAAGTATGGATTAGTTTTTCCGCATCAGTTTTTGATAGAAAGTTTCTGATTTTTGCAATGTTTCGAAGATGAAAATAAGCAACTCTTGAGATATATTTTACATGTTCATCGAAGGAGAGGTCAGGGTCGAGGATTACGCCGAGATTTCTTACAGTTTTTTGGGATACAACCATGGAGCCATCGAGGTTCACAGTAAGATCTTCCAATAAGAGTCTTTGTTTCTTGGGTCCTGAAACGAGCATTTCTGTTTATCTTGAGTATAGCAGGAAGTTCTCAGTCATCCACTTCCTAATGTCTGAAACGAATGCTTCCAAAGTAGCTAATTTGGGGGTTTCTCCATGCTTCATCGAAATATATAACTGTGTATCATCAACATAGCAGTGAAAGTTGACATTATGATTTCGGATTACATCTCCAAGAGGCAGCATATATAGTGAGAACCATAAAGGGCCCAGGACCGAGCCTTGGGGAATACCAAAACACACTTTTGTTTTGTCCGAGGACATACCATCCACACAAACGAACTGATATCTTTCAGATAAATAAGATTTAAACCAGACTAGAACATTCCCACGTAGCCCAATATGGGTTTCCAGTCTCTCTAAGAGAAGGAAGTGATCAAGAGTGTCAAAAGCAGTACTAAGATCAAGAAGCAACAGGACAGATGCGGGACCTTTGCCCTTGTGAAGGTAACAAATGACCTTCTAATGGCCTCAGACAGTCTCAGTACTAGACAGGAGCATTTGTGTTATTTGTCTTCAGGAAAGCGTTCAGTTGTTGGGAAACACATTTTTCTAAGATTTTTGAGAGGAATGGGAGGTTTGATATTGGCCTATAGTTGTTTTAAGTGTCTGGATCCAGATAGATTTTTTTTCTTTAAAGGCTTAATTTCAGCTATTTTGGAGTGAGTTTGGTACACATCCGGAGGAAAGGGAGCAATTTATTATTTTCAACATTGGCTGACCTAGCACCAAAAATAGCTCCTTGAGTAATTTAGTTGGAATTGGGTCTAGTTAACCATATTTGGGTTTAGAACTCATTACAAATTTAGTGAATGTGTCCAGCGATACGGGATCAAAACGTTCCAGTGTCCCTATTGACACCTGTTTAGGTAGGTTCAGGACATTCTCAGGACAACTGAGATTTTGGGGACTGTAATTATTTGAGGAGTCAGTTATTTGTTTTCTAATGGTGATGATCTTTTCATAAACAAAGTTCATATATTAATCACAGCTAAAGTGAAGACCCACTTCACCCACTTGTTGGCTGTTGCTTTTTTGTTAACTTTGCAAACTGTGTCAGAGAAATGTTGTATTTTGGTTAACCCTAATGCTGGTGTTGTGGTTAGCTTCCCTGGGTTCATTTACAGACATTTCATTCCGAGTCAGTGGACCGTACCTGTTTTGCAGTGAATTCAGGTGGTGGATTGAGGGTTGATGCTCTCTTATTTGATTTCTTGCTGGATTTGCCTCCGCGGCGCACAATGTCAGACCAAGTCCCTGCTGGAGTTGATGACTTCGGTCTAGCCCCGGTGTTGGGCCAGTAAAATGTTTCATTGGGGAAGGCTGGTTTGAAAGCCTCTGCGGTTAATCCAGTTGCGCTTGCACATGTCCAAGGGAGAGTGTCAGCCAGGTCCGTGGCAGAGTGGTCAAGATTTGAAGTAATCCCATGTATACCAATCTGTGTCTAGCCATTAGCGTTTGTTAGCTTGACCCCTAGAGTTGCTGCTACAGATACAATTAATTGTTCACTTTCACAAATTTCAAGCTGTGTTATCGTCTCATTCAGTCACCCGTGCTGAAATTGCTTTGATCTATTCACCAGTTTTGAGTGCGTTCTGTCAAGTTTAGGGAAGTCTTTAAAGCTCTCTAGCATTGAGTTAGCCTGTTGTGCTGCGTTAGCATTAGCATTTGTTGATTCACCTACGGGACCCACAGTCCGACCGGAGAAGCGCTTGGGTGATAAAATCTTCTAAGCGGTTGATCTGTTCCTCCAACAGCTGTGTTAGCTCCTCCATTGGAAAAATTAACTAAAAAAGGCCAAAGAACTGCGAGGAGGGGTATAGCAGGTGCTTCTGTGGGATGAGAAGGGTTAGGCCAAAAGGATTTTGGGAACAGATTTTTTTATGTTTGTTAGTAATTTATTGCTTGTTAACAGTTGTGTTTTTCCAGGGGGTTACATGTCCGGTTAGAGGTCTGAGGATGGGTGTTAATATACGGACAGTTGTTTTTCCAGGGTCTTCCATCCTCCTCTGGTTAGGAGAGTGTGTAGGGTTTCTTGAGATTGCAAGGCTGGGGGGTTGAGCATGTGTTACCATTGTTTCATTATCTGAGAGATACCGATAAATAGGAGTTAGACTTCTCTGGGTTTGCTGTTCAAATCGTTTTTTTACTCTGTATAAGAATCAAGATGGTGCCTGTGGTTAGTGATACACCAGTGACAACCATGACTTACAAAATAGGCCGCAGAACGGAGGAGCAAAAACAAAAAGATAGGTTTGTTGCGGATAATTATTTTCCACTTTGTGTGTTGAGTCTACTTCATTCTAATTTCTTAATTACCAGAACTTTAATTATAATAGTTTATTACAAGCTTAGATGATACACAGACAAATTACACTTGTGTGCACATTCCTAGGTATGACAAAGTCACACATTTTGAGTGGCCCCTTATATTTTCTTCTAAAATCTGGTTCTCATCTCAATGCTCCAAATCCTAAGACCATAGGGCACCTAAGCTAAAGAATGCCTGTATTTGGGCCTGGGGCCAAAAGGAGAACAAGTATTTGCTGGCAAGAGTTCTGACGGAGAGGGGGACAAGCTAAAGCTGAGGTCCCCACATTTTAAACCACGTTTCCCCAACTCCTAGATAGAGCAAAGTATCCAGCCTGTATATTATATACATAAAACCTACAAATTTAACACATATTGAATAAACCTAGTTTATGCACATTCAATATATTTATGATTCCTTAATATATAATATTTATGCACAATTAATTAATACTCCACATTTGCCCCCTTTGAGACTAACCAGTCTCCACACCCCATATAAAGCAGAAAACAGCACTTCCTCATTACATCCTACTTATCCCAAAAGAAAAACAACCAATCCTACAATTTGCTAAGGACGGAAAAATGACCATGAAGTCCTAAACCATCATCCTATGGAAAACCCAGGCATGGGGAAAACCTAATGACAGAAAGGATCACCAATAGCAACTAACTAAACTTGCACAGCAAATCAATATTCAAAGAGTTACATATCATGGAATAAACTAACGTAAAATATCAACAAGCTGTCATGTGTTACATAATTTGTGAAAGGGTAAAATTGAGTCCTTTGTCACTAACATCAAAAAAAATATTACCCAATCATTGTAAAACTGTAAGAGTGTATAAGTGTAGAATATGAAATGAGCCAGGCTGAGATTCCATGACATCAGATCTGAAAAGATACCAACATTTCAGGACACAAACACTATACCCTTCAGAGTAATTTAGAATTCACTCAATAACACACCCTACCTTATTCCTTTCTTCAGTAGATACGCTGTGTGGGATGTAAGCATTGTCAACTATATGGATGGAATCTCTCTTATGGGATCCTGGAATTATGGACGATACTAGTGAGCTTTCATAATCATTGATTCATTGAATTCTTAAATGTTAATTTCCTACAATGTGTCGTACCTAACCATTGTATGAAGTTGGAACTTATCAAGGAAATCTGATCACCTTCCTCGGTAATAGCCAAGCTTATTTCATTAAAAATTACATGTAGTTTGAAATGCACTTTCATGGTACAGTGGGGAGAACAAGTAATTTATACACTGCTGATACACTGCATGTAGAGGTCTGCAATTTTTTTTAATCATAGGTGCACTTCAACTGTCAGGGACGGAATCTAAAAATCGAAAATCCAAAAAATCACATTGTATGATTTTTTAATAATTAATTTGCATTTTATTGCATAACATAAGAATTTGATATATCAGAAAAGCAGAACTTAATATTTGGTACAGAAACCTTTGCTTGCAATTACAGAAATCATACATGTCCTGTAGTTCATGACCAGGTTTGCACACACTGCAGTAGGGATTTTGGCCCACTCCTCCATACAAACCTTTTACAGATCCTCCAGGTTTCGGGGCTGTCGCTGGGCAATACGGACTTTCAGCTCCATTCAAAGATTTTCTATTGGGTTCAGGTCTGGAAATTGGCTAGGCCACTTCAGGACCTTGAGATGCTTCAGACGGAGTGTTGTGGCAATTTCTTAACTAATGTATTTTGGAGACATATTTGCTCATCTATTACCTGGTATGTAACTCTGGTCATTGGTTGTGACGCATATCTGTATCATGTAAGAGGATCGTTAGGTTCTCTGACCATCTGCTCAACTGGCTAAACCATTAAGGGTATCTATCCATTGTTCCTTAGGAATGTGGTTGTTGGGGGAAGGTAGGGCCAGTTGGCCCTTTAGGTAAACACAACAGTAAACATTATAGCAGGCAGGATAAGGTGGGGGGCAACCCTCCCTTTGGGTAAAACCTGTGTGACCTAAGATTGACGGGTAGCATCATACCACACCCCTTTTAACTATAATAAATACGAGCTGTTCATGTATTTATCCTTTAGAGGCTCCTCGAAAGATTATTCTGTAAGCGTCTCTCTATTTGCAAATGTACTGCAAATTGTGCCAAGAGAATTTTGTCTTTGTCTTACTCCTTTAAGAGTGTCTATCAATGAAATTTCCATCACAGGAGCCACTCCTTAGTTGCCCTGGCTGTGTGTTTCGGGTCGTTGTCATGCTGGAAGACCCAGCCATGACCCATCTTCAATGCTCTTACTGAGGGAAGGAGTTTGTTGGCCACGATCTCGCGATACATGGCCCCATCCATCCTCCCCTCAATACGGTGCAGTTGTCCTGTCCCCTTTGCAGAAAAGCATCTCTAAAGAATGATGTTTCCACCTCCATGCTTCACGGTTGGGATGGTGTTCTTGGGGTTGTACTCATCCTTCTTATTCCTCCAAACATGGCGAGTGGAGTTTTGTATATATTTGTCTCATCAGACCACATGACCTTCTCCCATTCCTCCTTTGGATCATCCAGATGGTCATTGGCAAACTTCAGACGGGCCTGGACATGCGCTATCTTGAGCAGGGGGACCTTGATTGCGCTGCAGGATTTTAATCAATGACAGCGTAGTGTGTTGCTAATGGTTTTCTTTGAGACTGTGGTCCCAGCTCTCTTCTGGTATTGACCAGGTCCGGCCGTGTAGTTCTGGGCTGATCCCTCACCTTCCTCATGATCATTGATGCCCCACGAGGTGAGATCTTGCATGGAGCCCCAGACCGAGGGAGATTGACAGTCATCTTGAACTTCTTCCATTTTCTAATAATTGTGCCAACAGTTGTTGCGTCACCAAGCTGCTTGCCTATTGTTCTGTAGCCCATCTCAGCCTTGTGCAGGTCTACAATTTTATCCCTCATGTCCTTACACAGCTCTCTGGTCTTGGCCATTGTGGAGAGGTTGGAGTTTGTTTGATTAAGTGTGTGGACAGGTGTCATTTATACCGGTAACGAGTTTAAACAGTTGCAGTTAATACAGGTAATGAGTGGAGAACAGTAGGGCTTCTTAAAGAAAAACTAACAGGTCTGTGAGAGCCGGAATTCTCATTGGTTGGTAGGTGATCAAATACTAATGTCATGCAATAAAATGCCAATTAATTATTTAAAAATCATATTTCTGGATTTTTGTTTTATATTCCATCTCTCACAGTTGAAGTGGACCTATGGTAACAATTACAGACGATTACATACTTTGTAAATAGGAAAACCTGCACAATCCGCAGTGTATCAACTACTTCTCCCCTCTGTAGTTTGCACAGGTCAACATTATAGTACAACAAAACAGATGTCCGAACACTACGAAGATAGGTAACAGTATCTGGGCTAACGTTGCTCGCCATTGTCCCAATTTATCTTGTAACCAATTTGTTGCAGATCAACCTACATCTTCAGATGGACCAAAAGCATTCCTAATTTGTTCTAGTGCTGTGATGATATTGGTAATATTATCGGTGGAATCAATGTGTAACAGGCATCACCGGTCAAATTTTGTGCAGTGCATAGCCCTCCTTGTTTTGCCAAAATATAGTCAAGGGTCATTTCATGTTTCAATAGAGTAAGTCTATGACTCCTAGCAGTATTTGACAAAAGCTCAAATACTTTAATGGCTTAAATTTGCAAAACCCTGCAATGTATAAGTAATTTTATCTTATGTTACCCCATACCAGGGAAATAATCAGAGACCCCATATCCCTAAGGATATTCTCCAATGATATGACTAATTGTTATTAAATTGGAACAATTCTCTCCTATTCCTAACTTGTGCATGATTAGATACAAACTGTTGCTGCAACTGTCGTTCTGTCAAAACATCATATGGAAATTTCAATGTTGCCATATAACAGCATCTGGTCCACCCATTAGGAAGGAAACTATATGCTTTATCTCCACAAACCCACCAATTATCCTTAAAAGGACCTAATGTCATATTTGCAGTCAGAGTTTGGTTAACCACTTTAAGTTCCTTACTCTGATTCGGAATGTCAAACTTGTCAGTATGTACAGGTGCTGGTCAAATAATTAGAATATCAAAAAGTTGATTTATTTCAGTAATTCCATTCAAAAAGTGAAACTTGCATAATGTATACAGTCCTTCCACACAGACTGATATAGTTCAAGTGTTCATTTCTTTTAATTTTGATGATTATAACTTACAACTAATGAAAACTCCAAAATCAGTATCTCAGAAAATTTGAATATTACTTAAGACCAATACAAAAAAAATATTTTTAGAAATTTTGGCCAACTGAAAAGTATGAGCATGTACAGCACTCAATATTTAGTTGGGGCCCCTTTTGCCTGAATTACTGCAGCAATGCTGAGAGGCATGGAGTCGATCAGTCTGTGGCACTGCTCAGGTGTTGTGAGAGCCCAGGTTGCTCTTCTGCATTGTTGGGTCTGACATATCGCATCTTCCTCTTCACAATACCCCATAGATTTTCTATATGGTTAAGTTCAGGTGAGTTTGCTGGCCAATTAAGAACAGGGATACCATGGTACGTAAACCAGGTACTGGTAGCTTTGGCACTGTTTGCAGGAGCCAAGTTTGTTGGAAAATGAAATCTGCATCTCCATAAAGTTGGTCAGCAGCAGGAAGCATGACATGCTCTAAATCCTCCTGGTAGATGGCTGCGTTGACCTTGGACCTCAGAAAACACAGTGGACCAACACCAGCAGCTGACATGGCACCCCAAACCATCACTGACTGTGGAAACTTTACAGTGGACTTCAAGCAACGTGGATTCGGTGCCTCTCCTCTCTTCCTCCAGAATCTGGGACCTTGATTTCCAAAA
The DNA here is from genome assembly GCA_016801105.1 of Esox niger. Classification (NCBI taxonomy): domain Eukaryota; kingdom Metazoa; phylum Chordata; class Actinopteri; order Esociformes; family Esocidae; genus Esox; species Esox niger. The sequence goes on along the minus strand of JACXGJ010007543.1, from coordinate 10,842 downwards.
GAAATGCAAAATTTACTTTCATTAGAGAACATAAATTTGGACCGTTCAGCAGCAGTCCAGTCCTTTTTTTCTTTAGCCCAGACAAGACGCTTCTGACGGTGTGTCTTGTTCAAGAGTGGCAAGACACAAGGAATGCGACAGCTGAAACCAATGTCTTGCATACGTCTGTGCGTGGTGGTTCTTGAAGCCCTGACACCATCTGCAGTCCACTCTTTGTGTATTTCCCCCACATTTTTGAATAGGTTTTGTTTCACAATCCTCTCCAGGGTGTGGTTATCCCTATTGCTTATACACTTTTTCTACCACATCTTTTTTTCCCCATTCGCCTCTCTATTAATGTGCTTGGACACAGAGCTCTGTGAACAGCCGGCCTCTTTAGCAATTACCTTTTTGTGTCTTGCCCTCCTTGTGCAAGGTGTCAAGTCAGCAGTCTTCCCCATGATTGTGTAGCCTAGACTGAGTGACCATTTAAAGGCCTTTGCAGGTGTTTTGAGTTAATTAACTGATTAGAGTGTGGCACCAGGTGTCTTTAATATTGAACCTTTTCACAATATTCAAATTTTCTGAGATACTGATTTGGGGGTTTTCATTAGTTGTCAATTAAATAAATCAACTTTTTGATGATTTTCTAATTATATGACCAGCACCTGTATACTATTGATCGTACCCCCCTTTTGTACATCAAATTACATCACATAACGACTGCTCTCATCTATTCCCAAAAACACTCCAACTACACTGTTTGTTCCATTGGAACAAAAATAAACGGATACTTGTAATGGTTTAACATCGATTGCATCTGGTCCTGTTCTGTGTGTTTCTGGTAGGTCAGATAAATTCACATACGTCAAATTAGTTAGCCATTGACATTGTGATACCGAAATATCCGTAGGGGAGAATTGATGATTATATAACTATGACAGTGCTGCAAATTGACATATTACGGCCAATGGTTCTGGTATCGTTTCCATAATTGTAGGCCATGTGCTAGAAGTTGGAATTCTCACTATACAGATGCAACCATTATTACTTGCCATTCTTACAGAATGGGTCAGTTGTTGAAACCACTTGTTTCTACCAGCCCATGGGTCTGCATTTTTTACTACTGAGCCATCAAACCCGAAAGCTTTCCACTCTGTCTCTCTTCTATGTCGTGCATATGTATCCCCTATTAGGTCAATCCGAGTATTAATTAAGAAAAAGAAACAAAAATACCTATCATTTTAGGTTAACAGCGTTACATAAATGTTTTTTGTAACAAGCTGTACGGTAAGGTGTAGGCTATATTGATGAACATAGTCTAATGCATTGTTTCCTCTATACTTAGTTTTTTATTTAAATTCATCAGCAGAAAGAATTCTTCACCATCTTTGCAGGGTGAGCATAATAGATTATCTAGGGCTGTTGCAATTATTTCATAACTGCCTGATTAAAATTATTTGAGCCAGATCACAATTATTTTTATAGACAATCTTCTTGCACAATAATTCAAAATCACGTTTCCAATCTGAATAAGGGTTTTTAGGTCAAAGTTAGAAATGTCTCAACAAAACCACGCAAATATTGTCGGTTTCCATATGATAGTGTCATGGTTGTTGTAGTGGTGTATCGGACCAGGCGTAGGCAGAATTAGTACTCGGTTTAAGTGTTTTATTTAAATCAAAACAAACCCCGAGCACTGCAAACAAACATAAGGAAAGTAAAGGTTGAAACTCAAATAACACTCACCACAGGGACGGCACACGGACATGGAACAATGACTGACAAATGACGGGAGCAGTGGAGAAACATTTAAACCCTGGGACCTGTTGTGAGAGACAATTGGAGACAAGACAATTGAAGGGGACCGGGATGAGTTCATGGCAAGTGGAGAGAGGGAGAATGCGGGAGATGGCGGAGCAGTCCGTCACCTCACTGTCACAGATAACACATGCATGCTGAATCGTGTTTGACATGCTCTGTGGAAAGTTATATTCAGATCATTTACTTACAAATTAATTGTGTGGCTATGTGTGCGCAGTCAACTTAAGGACAAATCACAGTTGAAAACCGTGAAGCAAATATTTGCCTTGCACTCATATGGATGGACTAAAAGATTAAATAACATGTCCACACCATTGTGTATTTATCAACAATTGAGGAAGGCCTAAAAAACATTTGAAACTAAAAAAAATTGTGTGGCTAACCTTTAAATATCTATCCAGGGCAGGGTTTGCGTTAGCTGGCAAATGCCGGTATCACCTGTAGTTATCCACAGATAAAAAAAACAATGTCCAAAATGTCCAATGGGAAATATGCCAAATAAATAAATAAATGAATATCATATATTAAATACCCTAACATTGTGTGACCTGTATGATATGCTAAGAAAACAGCATGCCTAGCACTGATTTTGCATTGCAGCCTAAGATGGGCATGCACCTTAACTACAGAAACCAAACATGTACAGTGAATTCGATAACCTTTTTATTGCTGTTTATGGCTGCCTACTTCATTTGATCAGATATTATTTTCTGAAGACTGAATAATTTGGTAATTATTTTTCAACAAAAGAAACAAAGTTAATTCGGTAACATTACTATTTTTGTGAGTCATTAAACAGAGTGCTATTATTGTTAACAACAATGATTGACCATTCTGTTATGACCTGAATGTGAATCCCATAAGAAATGTGTTTTGCCTGCTCACTCATATTTCCAATTCTCCATGGCTATGCAAACTTTTGAGAACAACTGTATGTATTATACTCAACTTTGATGTTGACTCAGGTGTTCCGATACTGTAAATTATAGGAGCCTCCTTAGTTGCTAAGTGAAATGCCTTACAGCGGCGTCATTGTAGCCAGGAGTTGAATGCTGGTCTCGGCCTAGTGACAGTGCCTGGGGATTCCACAAAAACCAAGCTGTGAAAATTGTCTCAGCACCACATGGCGTAGAGGAGTGGCTGTAGGACAAGTTGCTCTTGTCCTGTTCTTTAAGAACACTCTCTGGAGAACACTTTGAATGAGCAGTGTGTTGAGACACAGAATAACTTGGTCTCAATCTCTCATGTACACACTGTGTTGTTCGAATGAGCACAAATACAAATTGCACATCATGAAATTGGAAGAAGAATAACAATGATAATACAAACAAATCTGCAACTTATCACCACTCACAATCAGGCTTGCTGTAATAAAATTGTAATCGTATTTCATGCTTGGCCCACATAGCACCGGCTAAATTCAAGCCAACAGTGACATAATTGGTGCATGCGGCCCAGAATTGCCTACTATCTGGAAAACAATAATATAATGCGAAAACAGCTTGTTTAAATAAGTTGAAAAATGAAAGGCTATGTTGGGATGAATAAGATGCACTACTGCTACACAAACCAAATCCAAAGACCTTCAAAAATAACAGAGTAAGCATCATTACATCTGAGGCCAACAACCCAAATGTGGGGGTCTGGCTCAACTGCCTTCACACAGCATGCTGAAAAGGGAAGACATTCTAACCTATCTTGCCAACTACATGGTGATATGATACAGGCCAGCACATTATTTTGGCCTTATAAGTCAACCATGAGGACTTCTCATTGCTGACATTGGTTCCCCCTAATAGTTTTATGGCATGATATGTGACCTGGAAAATGTGAATATGAACTGAACCCAGCTTGGTTGTTTTGTGGATCCATGCCACAGCATGTGACATTTCAAATCCATATTTAGATTTTAATGGCTATGAACTATTTTATGTATTAAATCATCGAACAAATATTAAACACAGCTGAGATGTAGTTAATGGAGGTAAACATTTACTGCTTAAAACCTAGTAGTGTATTTATCAGTAGCTCTAAAAAACGAGTATGGTCCTAGGTTTCCAATTACTATACTGAAGTGATTTTACATGAATGGAGAATGTTGCTGTGATCAATATTGTCTAAAAGGCTGCAAAGTATACCATCTAATGTTTTACATAAAAAACTTAAAAAACACTATAGCATGAAACATGTGATAGGAGAATCCATTAATTATGGACTCCCACAACTAATCTTTACTATACTAAACAGACAGATCAATTCCAAACTCCTCTGATGCATCAGCAATAGAATCACCTCATCTTGGCTACAACAATGAAAACAAAGAAACTGCCATGACAAACAACTAGCATCATCCAGAGCTAGACATTTTGTTTCACTGAATCCATCATCCAGCAAACATTTCCCTGTAACAAACAAGATATAACATGTACAACACTGAAACAACTCAGGGAGTTTATCCCTTCATGGGACACACAATAAAAGATCAAACAGCAGTTTAATTAATTTAACAAATGTCGTTTCCCTACTTTGTTGGTCTATTGTCACACCTCATTCGTCTGAGTGGTTGGGGCTACTTTAACCCAGCAACGTATGTCAGCTTCTCTGAAGAAGCAGTTGGCTCAGTGGTTTGAGATTAGGATGTCCCACTGAGGCCAGACATTATGGCATCTTCATACTTTCCAAAACACAAAAATTCAAGAAAAGGGTGGTTCAAACTATTATTAACTTAGAGGGTAAGGGTTATCCATATAGGTTATTTTAATTACTTTTCAGACATTTTTAGATGTTTTTTCACTTATTATGGGTTACTGTGTGTACAAAAAAACGGAAAAGGTCTTATGTGTTTTCATTTTAGGCTGCAAGGCAACAAAAGGTGAACAGTTTGAAAGGGTCCCAGCACACCAATGTGCACCAAAGACAATGATGTGTGGGAGAGTTTGCAGCAGTAATAAAACAGAAGGCTCAGTATTGAAAAAAAATTACAGTGGATATAAAAAGTCTACACACCCCTGTTGTGATGTAAAAGAATGAGACAAATATAAATCATGTCAGAACGTTGTCCACTTTTAATGTGACCTATAATGTGAACAATTCAATTGAAAAACGAACTGAAATCTTCAAGGGAGATAAATGAAAAAGCTTACAATAACCTGGTCGCATAGGTGTGCACACCCTCTTATAACTGGGGATGTGGCTGTGTTCAGAATTAACCAATCACATTCAAACTCATGTTAAATAAAAGTCATTACACACCTGCCATCATTTAAAGTGACTGATTAATTACAAATCTAGTTCAGCTGTTCTAGTAGGATTTTCTCAGAGCGAAGCCAAGGTCCGCAGAGAATTTCTCTGCATCAGAGGGATCCGCAGAGAAGCTCGCCAAAGCATCAGAGGGATCTCATTGTTGAAATATATCAGTTAGGACAAGGGTACAAAAGCATTTGATATACCATGGAACACAGTGAAGACAGTCATCCTCAAGTGTAGAAAATATGACTTTACCAAGAACTGGATGTCCCTCCAAAAGGAGGCCTACAGCAACAATTGCAAGAGGCCTACAGCAACATTACATTTCTTGCAGGTACTGGCTGTGTGCTACATGTGACAACAATCTTGTGTATTCTTCATATGAATGGGCTATGAGGTTGGGTGGCAAGACAGAAGCCTATCCTTACAAAGAAAATATCCAAGCCCGCTGAAGTTAGCAAAAACAAACATCAAGTCTCCCAAAAGCACATGGGAAAATGTGTTATAGTTTGATGAAATCTTTGTTGAACTTTTTGGCCATACACCATACACAGAGTGGGCAAATATTGTCAGGTCAAGATGTGCCATGCAAATAGTGTCCTGTCCAAAACGACGGAGTGCTGTAATAAAATTAAAAGGTGCTTCAACAAAGCTTTGTTTAAAGGAGTGCACAGATAGTCCAGCTCTTCCAGGATGGCACATCCATACGTGCCAATGCAAGGTTTGCTGTTTCTCCCATTACAGACTCAAGAGCATGAAGGAGAATACAGGAGATGGGCCGTTACACAAGGAGCACTGGACAGGGCAGTTGAAGGGCATCAACCCTGCAGCAGGAGAAGGAATGCCAGAGCCCTACAAAATGACATCTGGTGTGTTTGTTTCTGATCAAACTGACAGAAACAGACTCCATGAGGGCTCTATGTCCTCTAGTGGGACCTGTGATCACAGCCCAGCCCCATGCAGCGCCATTGGAATTTGCCAGAGAACACTAAATCCAATCCAATGCATCAATCGATGGGTCAGTTGAGGTCTGGAGAGGCATATTCTTGGAGGGTCGTGTAGACCTCCACGTGCTAGCCAATGGTACCCTGACTGCTGTTAAGTATCAGGAAGAAATCCTCAGACCCATTGTCAGACCTTGCACTAGTGCTGTGAGCCCTGGGTTCCTCCTGGTGCAGGACAATGCCCGGACTCATGTAATAATAATAATAATAATACATTATGTTTACATACTGCTTTTCAGGGACCAGAGTGTGTAGGCAGTTCCTGGATGATAAAGGCACTGATGACATTGACTGGCCCTCACGTTCCCAAGACCTGAATTCAAGTGAGAACCTCTGGGACGTTATGCAACAATGCATCCAACGATGCCAAGTAGGGCCACAGACTGTCCAGGAGCTCACTGATGCCCTAATCCGGGTGTGGGAGGAGATCCCTCAGGAAACCATCCGCCAGCATATCAGAAGCTTGCACAGACGTGATGAAATTCACACGCAAGTTGGAACAGCCTGTGATTTCAATTATTTACTTAGATTTTTGATGTGAGTTTGAATCCAGTCCTCAATCGGTGGGTGTTTTGGTTTCCATTGAGCGGTATTTTGTCATTTTGTTGTCAACGAATTACACAATGTACAGTAAACATTGTGAACTTTAAAATATTTTGTTCATGAAGACCCAATGTGATTTCAGTGTTCCCTAAATTTGTTTGAGATGTTTATAAATGTGTTTTGATATCTTTAACACTTTTTGCTAACTACATAAATCCATATTTGATATTTTGTAGTTTTGATGTCTTCCATGTATGTCTACAATGGGGACTTTTTAAAAAGATAAGAAATACCCTTGAATGAGTTGGTGAGTCCAAATGTTTGACAGGAACTGTATATTCAGATTACCATGTGGTAAAGCTATAAGGAATTGATAACTTTCCTGGTAACTAAGTGTTATTTCCAAATTGCTTATGCCTCAAAAGTATAGAAAATTGCAATTATTCCCCACAAACTTTGCTTTTTGAACCAGGTCAGTGACATTTTGAAATGTACCTATTTTCTAGAATATTCCAGATAGATTCAGTGCTGAGTAAACTTGGAGTAACTGTTCAGAACTATCCAGTATTATAAATGTTATCTTTGGTCCACTTTTGATCTGTGTCAACAAACCAACTAACCCTCCAAGCTGTGTAGAGTAAGGATGGAACACTGTTGACCTGAACTGTGGAGGTAATTGGGTGATGGAAGGAAAACTTTGAGGAACTCTTTAATCCCACTAACATGCCTTCTATAGTAGAGGCAGAGCTGGAGGCTGATAGGGAAGCATCGTCATTCTCCTTGGTAGAAGTCACTGAGGTAGTCAAACAACTCCAGAGTGGCAAACCTCCGGGGATTGATGAGATTCGTCCAGAAAGGTTGAAAGTGTTGGATGTGGAGATGATATCTTGGATGACACGCCTCTTCAACATTGCTTGGGAGTCAGGGGCAGTGCCTAAGTAGTGTCAGACCACGGTGGTGGTTCCACTGTTCATAAAAGGGGACCAGAGGGTGTGTGCCGATTATAGGGCTATTACACTTAGACTCCCTGGGAAAGTCTATTCAAATGTGCTGGAAAGGAGGGTTTGGCAGATTGTTCTTCTTCAATCTGAGGTTAGACTATGTGGATTCCGTCACGTTTGTGTAACAACCGACCAGTTCTTTACTCTTGCAAGGTTCCTGGAGGGGGCCTGGGAATATGCCAATACAGCCTACACTTTTAACAACATGTTTTACATCTCAGGCCCCATTCCAACCTTGGGAAAATGAATCTTTTTGCCGATTCCTTGGGCTGAAAATGTGGCTGACATCGGCATGCCTTAACTATGCGATAAGGTTTATTGACAATTTCTATATTTTTGGAACTGTAAAGACCGCTTTAGACCTGATGGGGTTCATCCAAACATCATGGGATGCCGGCTGCTTGTTGCCAACATACATCACGCTCTTGGAATGCCATGTCCAAACAAGATAAGCATGAAGGACAGAATCATAGACAAAGTATCCACCCCCTCTCTCCTAACCCTCTACCTAAAAATCACCCAATGCTTCGAGAAGTTGTGCTTGTCCCAAACAGGGGCACAACAACTCCTATCACCCCTTCCACACAATCACACTAAAAATATTGAATGTCATGGATTGTGTTGCACCAGTAAAGGTAAAAAAGCTATAAGCAAATAGAAAACACCATGGAGAACCACCATGATGGTGAGCGCCCTGAAAAGATAATGTAGGAAAGCAGGAGGAAAACGAAACTTCAAATTCACTATGACATCTATAAACAAAGCCTTGGTAGCTTCAAAAATGAGTTACGCAGAGCCAGACAGCACCATTTATCGGGAATGATCAACAAGAATATCAATAATACCCGCACTCTATTTCTCATGGTCGACAAGCTTATAAACCCAAAAAAGCAGATAGTATCAGAACTCATGTCCACTGTGAAATGTATTGAATTATCAGACGGACCATCAGAAGTACATAGTCTAACAAGGACACTGTACCATTACTACAACCACCAAGACATAACTTGGTTATTATGCCGCAATTTACTACAATCGATCAAAAATCCCTATAAGAAACAGTTTGACATCTTTAAGCTTCTACAAGTTGTCTAACTCTGCCATCAGACTTGCAAAAAAAAAAAAAAAAGTTAACTATAGACCTGCAGCAAATAGTTAATAGCTCCTTGCAATCAAGCATTTTCCCAACATTTCTAAAAACAGCTGCCATTAAGCCCCTATTAAAAAAGAGATCACTGGATGCATCTATAATGAACAACTATAGACCTGTATCAAGCAAAATTATTAGCAAAGATTATTGAGAAGGTTGTATTCAATCGACTCAGCAATTTTGTGACCTCGAGCGGTCTCGTAGAATAATTTTAGTCCGGCTTTCCACCTCACCACAATACTGAAACAGCCCTGATTAAAGTGTTAAATGATATACGGCTGAATACTTATTCCGATAAAATAACGGTTCTAGTTTTACTAAATTTCAGTGCAGCATTTAAGACTGTAGATCATAGAACACTTATAGATAGGCTGGAAAATTGGGTAGGACTCTCTCTGACAGTCCTTGATTGGTTCAAATCTTATTTAGATGGCCGGAATTACTTTTTCACCATTGGTAATCCTGAATCTGATAGGGTGGCTATGAAATGCGACGTTCCACAGGGATCAGTTCTCGGACTGCTTCTGTTCAATCTCTACAGTATTTCCTACCTCTGGGCCAAAGTCTACAGAACAACAACATTAACTACCAGAGCTATGCTACGATGATACTCAAATATATACAGCTCTTTGTCACAGTCGGGTGTAGGGGAGGAGAGGATTAACTAGGCGCAGGCAAAGGGTGGCAGTTGACGCAAATCTTTATTTGTAAAGAAACACGAGCACTTGAAAATAACTGAGATAAAGCAAACAAGTAAACGAAACCGAAATTCACCACTGACATCAGGACACACTGTAACATGGAACAATGACCAACGAATGAGCGGAGCAGAGGAGAAACATTTAAACACATGCTGATGACTTAATTGGGACCTGGTGTGAGTGAAAATTGGAGACAAGACAAATGAAGTTGAGTTCATGAACATTGGGAAGACAAGGAAAAGCAGGAGATGACGGAGCTGTCTGTCACCTCACCATCACACTCTGGAACCATATGACAACAGCTCAATAGACTCTTGGTGTGACTGTATAAAGCACATAATTAATACCTGGATGAACCAGAATTGTCTACAATAAAACCAATAATAAAATAAGAACAAGTATTAGTAAAGAGCTGGATGCTCGGGCCCTTAAAACCAGAGATCAAGTGTGTAATCTTGGGTATTCTGAAAGACTCTGTTAAATGTTCTGACATTTAACAGTCATATCAAATCGGTCACCTAAACAGCATTCTATCATCTGAAAAATACATCCAGAATCAAAAGCCTTGTGTCCCAAAAAGACCACGAGAAGCTCATCCATGCTTTTATCTCTAATAGGGTTGACTACGGCAATGGCCTCTCAACTGGACTCCCCAAAAAGACTGTAAAACAGCTGCAGCTCATTCAGAATGCAGCTGCTTGAATGTTGACCAGGAACAAGAGGACAGAGAACATGACTCCGGTTCTCAAATCTTTGCATAGGCCTCTAGGCAGTTCTAGAATAGATTTTAAAGTGGTCAGCTAGTAGAGCCCAGAGTCCAAACTAAACATGGAGAAGCTGCGTTTAGCAGTTATGCTGTACACAACTGGAATTAACTACCAGATGATCTTAGACGTTCACCAAACGTGTCAATTAACCACACTGTGAGCCTTATAGCTTCCTATGTTTTTATCATTTAAAATTAACTGACAGCTTTTATAGCTTCCTATGTTTTTTCTTTGTTTTATTAGATACATTTTCTTATTCTATGCTTTATTATTATGCTGTATTTTATAAATGTATTTTTGATTTATTTAATTATAAATACAGCTATCCTTTACCAATCTTAATGCAAGTTATGGTGCTATCAGAGGATGTCACGAAGGGCAGTGGTGTGGGGAACCCAAAAAACATAAAATCCAAAAAATCCACAGGCGCAACAGGACAAGACAGCAACAGCAACATGACAATACAATGATCCGACAAACACAGGGAGAAACTGACTGAACTAAATACACAGACTAACGAGCAGGACAGAAACAGGTGGGGGCAAAACACAGCTGAACTAAATACACTGATCAACAGGAACAAGGACAAGACAGCTCAACGAAAAACAGAAAACACGGACCGGAACG